>BLXT01004140.1:1165-11788 GCA_019648995.1 Plakobranchus ocellatus | reverse complement strand
TCCTCTCCTCCCCCCCCCCTCCCCCCTCCCCCCTCCCTCGTGGAACCCCACCCTTCTGAAGTTTTTGATCCAGCCATGTGATGTCAGGAGCAAGGTTTCAAATCCTAGCACACATACAGGATTTCGAAATCTTAATTACAAATTCTGTTATTATATAGGCCAGAAGACGAAATAGATCTGTTGAGTGTACAAGCACATGCTGTTTAGGTTTATATGCAGGCGTCAGCCAAAGTCTAGCCTTTGGTTGATGAAAGAATTTTATCGCTGCCAACTGGCACGCCTTGTGAATCAAATTTGTCCATGTTTACCTCTGCGCCACCAAACGCATCAATCTTTAACATTCTTTGGAAATTGATCTCAAGAAATGTAATGTGAACTGATCCAAACGGAGATGGACAATAGGGAAAGTGTATTAAGATTGATTCATTTACTCTTTAGAACAAGTCAGTGTAAGTCCAAGTTATAAGATAGGGCTTTCGAAAAGGTTATACAGCTGCGCTTTGTATAAGCACATTGGACCATTGATATATATTGGACTTAAAGTGAAAGATATTGTGCAGTGTTTCTGTCCAATATTCTTGATAATCATGTTATAAAATTTGTCATTGGACCATTGATATATATATATCTTGGACTTAAAGTGAAAGATGTTGTGCAGTGCTTCTGTGCGTTGGCATGAAAAAGTGCCCAAAGTTTCCTGAAAATATGACGGTAGGAACTGGGAACGGAAAAAGATTTACAAATGCATCGTTTATGCACAAAGGATTACATCTCGATACTTATCAAATCAATTTTGTCATTATTGTGCATGTGTGTATGTCCAACTTTAACCTGAACAAATTGCACCGCTCAAGTTGTGGAAAATGCATTCCAGTTAAGCAGGCACAGCAAATCTTATGGAACATTTTTAATAGCATCAAAAGGCAGGTTTTGGGTTTGCTTTTCAAAAGCTGGCTGCGCTGCGGTATATTCATATTCCGCATGTTATAAAATTATCTGCAACGGTCTGAAACTGGAAACACATAAACAAAAAACAAAAAAACACAGATCGAGTGGTAAAAATCTAATACCTTTCGTACAAAAAGACAAGACGTGGTATATATTGCAGAAAATGTCGGGGCCATGAGCTATTGAGTGCACAGTGATGCAATATAAAATACACAAAATGAAAATAGAACAAAAAACTGGGAAAAATTCGGAGTAAAATACTCCATTGAGATCAAGGAAAGCTCTTGCACTGAAAATCAAATATAGCATGTAAATGTGGAAGGACTCAAATCTGGAGCTCATCTAGGAGCAAATCGGGGTCAAGGCACCTGCCTACTGAGTCTATCTGAGTCTATTCTTGCAGAGAGGAGCTGTGAGCTATAAATCCAAAATACCAAGGTTTACTACTGCGTCACCAAGTGCATGTAGGCCTGAGGTATTTTGAAATTGAATAGAAGAAATGAAAATTTCAGCATTTGACAATAGGGAGCTACTGTATCGAGATTCATTAAAAATGTCAGTATTTTAATTTTTTACCCTCAGGTTATAGGGTAGGGCTTTCGAGGAGGGCCCATTACCAATACGATAAAGAGGCACAGATAGCGTTCCTTAGCCCACCTTTTTTATCATTGTGCCCGATATGGACGCTTTAGTCTTAAACTTCATCCAGGACAGATTGTCTGCACATTTAGATGAAATGACGGGGCTTTCATTGAAAGCCGATCTCCTGATTTGTGGTGGCACAGCGGGGTATCGAACCCCCAGCACAATGGTTACATTTCGAAATCTCAACCGCCAAGATTAATATAGTATTTAAATGATTCGGCTACATCTGGATAAATGTAAAAGCACAATTTATGAAAATTGCCACAACCAATCACACTGCAAAACAATGATCTCATAGAATTGTGAATCAAGGTTCCATATCTTGCAGTGCTAAATCCTTTTCAGCAGTTGGACTTGGCAGGGAGTTTATGCAATTGAGAAAAAGCATTATGGTGGTGAATTATTATGCACCTAAAGGGTTTTTACTTGAATGATCTAAAGACAATAATATACTTAGTATTTACACGAGCATGTCATTCTACGTAATAAAATGACTGCATAGCAAGAAATACACTATGAATAAAATACGCAGGTTACAATATTTAATACCTGTCTAAGAAAATTCTATGCGATAAGTTTTGGAGTATTTTTCGTCACATAAAATGACACATTTTTAAAATATTTGAAATATTTGGGGTCAATGACCCCGATGACTGGTCGACCAGTGTTTGCTTTGGTACCTAACGGCTGTCAGCAGATTGTATAGATTTTTTTTCCACAGAAATTTAGAAAAAGTGATATACCTCAGAAATATGTTCATGACGATACTGTTCCAAACGAATGACACTCTGTACATTTCTATGCAGTGGCTATCAAAGATAGTTGACTTTAGCACGTAATGTAATAATTATGAACTCATCTGGACGAAATGCATTATTGAGAAAGAAGTGAATGATAAACACACCAAATATTTATTTTACCTTTTTTATGCACATTCAATAGAATGGGCAAAATTAAATTGAAATTAATAAGAAATTAAATCAAATCGTTCATTACAACAGGAAATACATAGACAGGCAGAATTAATAATCAAATCGTCACACTTGAGAAGCTGGCGGTTTCAGTGAGTCACAAGCTTGTCTGAGACCCTCAGTTTATTGGAAATTCAAAGTCTAAGGTTCACAATTCCACATTAGCGACTACAAAGTTAGTAGTAGTATGCTGTTTGTTCATAGCATTATGGAATATTTGTGGCTTGTCGAGCAGCTTATAGGCTGACCATTGTAAGATTATGAAAGCTTTTAGAACACTTGCTTGGAATTGGTGGGGAAGTAGAGGCTCTGGCAAAGGTCCAAAATTTGTGAGGGTTTTTCATCTCTTATTAAGTTTTGAGATTTGTTATCAATGCCGTTTAAATTTGCTTACAAGTTAATTTTTAAGCATAGGACTTGTCCGTGTTTCCTTATTTCTCTGTCGCACTTTGCTGTCTATGATAAATGATTATTGAAAAGTAGTAAAGTGTTAATGCAAAACAAGAAAAAAATGAATTTGTCTTAACTGAGTGTTTTTCAGTTGTTGTTTCAGAGTATAGGTAGAGATGAGTTGCCAACAGTTGCCCAGATCAACTCAAGGAAACGACTGTATTCTAATCTCAGTACAAGGTAGTTTTTGTTTTTTGTTGATTTTTAATTTTAAAATTTTTTTATATTTAATATGCTGCTGTGTTAGCATAGGAGTTCGTAATTGAATAACAAAAAAAATCCATTGTATTTGAAGTGTTCAGATATATAAATGTTAGTATTAAGAAATATTTTTAAAGGAGTGCAGTGTGAAAACTTTTGACAGTGGTAGCATCAGTAATTGTTGCAGTGCTTTTGATACATGCATGATAAATAACCCTTGTATCTATATAGTACATATTATTTTAATATTTTATATAAGTCATTACCACCAGAGCTTTTAGCCATATAAAAAGGAAACATTGTATGTCAAATACATGATTTCTATAATGTTTGTGTTAAGAAAAGAACTTTTTTCTTCATTGTTAGTTGCAGATTAACATTTGATATCCCTGATGCAGCATATTGGATATGGCGGAATGGAGCATTGACGTTTGATATCCCTGGTGGATGATATTGGCGATGACTGATTGGAGCATTTGCTATTGATATCCCTGGTGGGAGATATTGGCGATGGCGGATTTGAGCATAGAAGTTGTGATTTGATGTGGCTACGCCATTCTTTCCTGCTGCATTTGTAAACTTGCACGATTGATGAATACATTCTTTGCTTAAATATCGCACATAGAAACGTTCACGTGATGAACTACGAGCTGCATAGAATATGGTAATTGGTGCTGTAAGGATCAAACTATTTTTAAAAGAGTAGCATTTGGCCAATTGGCTTCTAATAAGAATACTTGGTATGGAGATATAATCTTGCCTTCACCCTGTCTTTATCGATTTTTTGTTTGAGCATACCCAGAGGAACAATGAAAAAAAATCTTAATACTTTGGAGGAGGTGGAAGCCTTTTCTGTCATCAGCAGAGGACTAGGGAGGGCAATGCTAATATCTTAGGTATGTCTTCTCTATTGTGGCTTTTTTTAAAACTTGAAATCCTGCTATGTTAGTAATTGATAAATGAATATATAAAAAATCGAATACATTTTATGTATATAACAATATACATATGTATATATCTATTGGCATTAGAGAATTTTTTTATAGCTATGCAATGTGAAAACTTTTGCATTGGGAGCATTAGTAATTACTGCAATGCTTTCAATAATGCATAATGAATACGCTTAATAGCCATGTCCTGCATAGTTTATTTAAAGCAGTATCATGAGAGCTTTCAGCCATATTGATCCTAAACATTTCATGGTCAATGCATATTTTTCCATAATGTTTTTGTCCACAACTTATTTCACTTGGGCTTTTATTTTATCAGGCAGGTGAGGTTATTGGCGATGGCTAACTGGAGAACTGGCTTTTGATATCCCTGGTAGGGGATATTGGCGACGACAGACTGGGGCACTGGCCTTTGGTATCCCTGGTGGGGGATTTTGGCGACGGCAGACTGAGGCACTGGACTTCGATATCCCTGGTGGGGGATAGTGGCGACGGCGGACTGGAGCGGTGGCTATTGGTATCCCTGGTGGATATTGGGGATGGCGGATTGGACCATAGAAGAGCATACGCCATTCTTTTCTGCTGCATTTGTAAGCTCTCGCGATTGATGAATACATTCTTTGCTTAAATATCGTGCAGAGAAACGTTCACGTGATAAACTACGAGCTACATAGAATACTGTAATGGTGCTGTAAAGATCAAACTATTTTTAAAAGAGTAGCATTATGACAGTTGGCTTCTAATAAGAATACTTGGTATCAAGATATAATCTTGCCTCCACCCTGTCACTATCAATTTTCTGTTTGAGCATGCCCAGAGGAACAATTTAACAAAATCATAATGCTTTGAAAATTACTATGCCAATCATGCTCCTAATATTCATCTATAGGATTTGAGTATTAAAGGAGTAGCAAGCAAGATCTTGGTCATCTGCCTGACGTAATGTGCCGCTATAAACATAAAACATATCCCGTTTTTCTAGTTGAATCATTTTCTTGTATCTCATTGAGAGCGAAATTTCACGTCAGTAGTATTGAAATACTTTTATTCCATAAACATCGAGTCGGTTACAGTATCTTTAATAATTTCGTGAAGCATTGAAGATTATTTTATGCTTTCTGCGGCAACACCATAGTATTTTTTAATTGGAACAGAATGTTGTACGCTTTGTTCACATTTTTGTACCCACAGGGCGAGGAGGTGGAAGCCTTCTCTGACATCAGCAGCAGGCTAGGGAGGGCAACGCTAACATCTTAGGTATGTCGTCTCTATTGTGGCTTTTTAAAAAATTGTAATGCTGCTGCGTTAGTAATTGGTAAATATGTGTAAGAAATCGAATATGTTTTAGGTATTCATATATATATATATATTTATGTTGTCGTTGGAGAGTTTTTTTGTATAGGTGTGCAATGTGAGAACTTTTGCATTGGGAGCATTAGTAATTACTGCAATGCTTTTGATAATGCATAATGAATATGCTTAATAGCCATGTCGTGCCTAGTTTATTTAAAGCAGTATCATGAGAGCTTTCAGCCATATTCATCCTAAACATTTAATGATCAATGCATATTTTTCCTTGGGACCGAATGTTTTTCTCCACAACGTATTTCACTTGGGCTATTTTTTTACAAGCCAGGTGAAGTTATTGGCGATGGCAGATTGGAGCACTGGATTTTGATATCCCTGGTGGGGGATATTGGCAACGGCGGACTGGGGCACTGGCCTTCGATATCCCTGGTAAGGGATATTGGCGACGGCCGACTGGGGCACTGGCCTTCGATATCCCTGGTGGGGGATATTGGCTACGGCAGACTGGGGCATTGGCCTTCAATATCCCTGGTGAGGAATATTGGCGACATCGGACTGGGGCACTGGCCTTCGACCTTTCTTTTGGGGGATATTGGTGACGGCGGACTGGGGCACTGGCGTTCGACCTCTCTGGTGGAGGATAGTGGTGACGGTGGACTGTAGCACTCGCCAATATCCCCCACCAGGGATATCGAAGGCCAGTGCCCCAGTGCCGCAGTGTGCTGTCGCCAACTTCCCCCACTAGTGATATCGAAGGCCAGTTCACCAGTCCGCCGTCGCCAACAAAACCCATCAGAAAGGTCGAAGGCTAGTGCCCCAGTCCGCCGTAGCCAACATCCCCCACCAGGGCTATCGAAGGCCAGTGCCCCAGTCTGCCACACCAATATCTCCCACCAGGGATATTGAAGGCCAGTGCCCCAGTCTGCCGACGCCAACATCCCACACCAGGGATATCCCTGCTGGGGGATATTAGCGACGGCTGACTGGAGCGCTGGCTATCTGTATCCCTGGTGGATATTGGGGTTGGCGGATTGGACCATAGAAGAGCATACGCCATTCTTTTCTGCTGCATTTGTAAGCTCTCACGATTGATGATTACATTCTTTGCCTAAATATTGCGCATAGAAACATACATGTGATAAACTACGAGCTACATAGAATACAGTAATGGAGCTGTAAAGATTAAACTATTTTTAAAACAGTAGCATTTGGACAAAGGGGTTCTAATGAGAATACTTGGTGTCGAGATATAATCTTCCTTCACTTTGTCACTATCGATTTTCTGTTTGAGCATGCCCAGAAGAACAATTTAACAAAATCTTAATGCTTTGAAATTAACTACGCCATTCATTCTCCTAATATTCATTTATAGGATCTGAACATTAAATGAGTAGTAAGCAAGATTTCGGTCATCTGCCTCACGTAATGTGCTGCTATAAACATAAAACGTATCCCTTTTTTCTAGTCCAATCATTTTCTTATATATCATTGAGAGCGAACTTTCACGTCAGTAGTATTGAAATACTTTTATTCCATAATTCTCGAGTCGGTTACAGTATTTTTAATAATTTCGTTAAGCATTGAAGATTATTTTACGCGCCCGGCTACCGGCGCCCTGGCCTGACGGAGGACCTGAAAGCCTGAGATCACCTTGTTGTGGATTGGCTATATACAAAATCTCACCCTAATTTTATGCGTTCTGTGGCAACATCATAGTATTTATAAATCAGAACAGAATGTTGTACCGATATTCTTTGTTCACATTTTTGTACCCACAGGGCGAAGAGGTGGAAGCCTTTTCTGACATCAGCAGCAGGCTAGAAAGGGCAACGCTAACATCTTCGGCATGTCATCTCTATTGTGGCTTTTTTAAAAATTGCAATGCTGCTGTGTTAGTAATTGGTAAATATGTGTAAAAAATCGAATATGTTTTAGGTATTCAAATATATATATATATTTTTGTTGTAGTTGGAGAGTTTTTTTTTATACCTGTGCAATGTGAAAACTTTTGCATTCGGAGCATTAGTAATTCCTGCAATGCTTTTGATAATGCATAATGAATATGCTTAATAGCCATGTCGTGCATAGTTTATATAAAGCAGTATCATGAGAGCTTTCAGCCATATTCATCCTAAACATTTCATGATCAATGCATAATTTTCCTCTGGACGGAATCTTTTTCTCCACAAAGTATTTCACTTGGGCTTCTATTTTCTCAGCCAGGTGAGGTTATTCGCGATGGCGGACTGGAGCACTGGATTTTGATATCCCTGGTGAGGGATATTGGCGACGGCGGACTGGGGCACTGGCCTTCGATATCCCTGGTGGGGGGATATTGGCGACCGCAGACTGTGGCACTGGCCTTCGATATCCATGGTGGGGGATATTGGCGACGGCTGACTGGAGCGCTGGCTATCTGTATCCCTGGTGGATATTGGGGTTGGCGGATTGGACCATAGAACAGCATACGCCATTCTTTTCTGCTGCATTTGTAAGCTCTCACGATTGATGATTACATTCCATGCTTAAATAATGCGCAAAGAAACATTCATGTGATAAACTACGAGCTACATAGAATACAGTAATGGTGCTGTAAAGATTGCACTCTTTTTAAAACAGTACCATTTGCACAATTGGGTTCTAATGAGAATACTTGGTATCGAGATATAATGTTCCTTCACTTTGTCACTATCGATTTTCTGTTTGAGCATGCCCAGAAGAACAATTTAACAAAATGTTAATGCTTTGAAATTTACCACGCCAATCATGCTCCTAATATTCATTTATAGGATTTGAACATTAAATGGGTGGTAAGCAAGATTTCGATCATCTGCCTCACGTAATGTGCCACTATAAACAAAAAACGTATCCCTTTTTTCTAGTCCAATCATTTTCTTATATATCATTGAGAGCGAACTTTCACGTCGGTAGTATGGAAATACTTTTATTCCATAAAAATCGAGTCGGTTACAGTATTTTTAATAATTTCGTTGAGCATTAAAGATTATTTTATGCGCCCCTCTACCGGCGCCCTGGCCTGACGGAGGGCCTGAAAGCCTGAGATCACCTTGTTGTGGACTTGCTATATACAAAATCTCACCCTTATTTTATGCATTCTGTGGAAACACCATAGTATTTATAAATCAGAACAGAATGCTGCTGTGTTAGTAATTGTTAAATATGTGTAAAAAATCGAATATGTTTTAGGTTATCAAACATATATATACATTTTTGTTGTCGTTGGAGAGTTTTTTTTCATAGGTGTGCAATGTGAAAACTTTTCCATTGGGAGCATTAGTAATTACTGCAATGCTTTTGATAATGCATAATGAATATGCTTAATACCCATGTCTTGCATAGTTTAGTCAAAGCAGTATCATGAGAGCTTTCTGCCATATTCATCCTAAACATTTCATGATCAATGCACATTTTTCCTCGGGACCGAATCCTTTTCTCCACAAAGTATTTCACTTGGGCTTTTATTTTCTCAGCCAGGGGAGGTTATTGGCGATGGCAGACTGGAGCACTGGATTTTGATATCCCTGGTGGGGGATATTGGCGACAGGCGACTGGGGCACTGGCCTTCGATATCCCTGGTGGAGGATATTGGCGACGGCGGACTGGGGCACTGGCCTTCGATATCCCTGGTGGGGGATATTGGCGACATCGGACGGGGGCACTGGCCTTCAATATCCCTGGTGGGGGATATTGGCGACGGCTGACTGGAGCGCTGGATTTTGATATCCCTGGTGGGGGATATTGGCCATGGCGGACTGAGGCTTTGGCCTTAGATATCCCTGGTGGGGGATATTGGCACGGCGCACTGGGGCACTGGACTTCCATATCCCTGGTGGAGGGCAATGCTAACATCTTCGGTATGTCATCTCTTTTGTGCCTTTTTCAAAAATTGCACTGCTGCTGTGTTAGTAATTGGTAAATATGTGGAAAAAATCGATTAAATCGATTATGTTTTAGGTATTCAAATATATATATACATTTTTGTTGTCGTTGGAGAGTTTTTTTTTATAGATGTGCAATGTGAAAACTTTTGCATAGGGAGCATTAGTAATTACTGCAATGCTTTTGATAATGCATAATGAATATGCTTAATAGCCATGTCGTGCATAGTTTATATAAAGCAGTATCATGAGAGCTTTCAGCCATATTCATCCTAAACATTTCATGGTCAATGCATATTTTTCCTGGAAACCGAATCTTTTTCTACACAAAGTATTTCACTTGGGCTTCTATTTTTTCAGCCAGGTGAGGTTATTGGCAATGGCAGACTGGAGCACTGGATTTTGATATCCCTTGTGGGGGATGTTGGCGACGGCGGACTGGGGCACTGGCCTTCGATATCCCTGGTGAGGGATATTGGCGAGGGCGGACTGTGGCACTGGCCTGCGATATCCCTCGTGCGGGATATTGGCGACAGCGGACTGGGGCACTGGCCTTCGATATCCCTAGTGGGGGATATTGGCGACGGCGGACTGGGGCACTGACCTTTGATATCCCTGGTGGGGGATATTGGCGACGGTAGACTGGGGCATTGGCCTTCAATATCCCTGGTGAGGTATATTGGCGACAGCGGACTGGGGCACTGGCCTTCGACCTTTCTTTTGGGGGAAATTGGCAACGGCGGACTGGGGCACTGGCTTCAACCTCTCTGGTGGAGGATAGTGGTGACGGCGGACTGTAGCACTCGCTAATGTCCCCCACCAGGGATATCAAAGGCCAGTGCCCCAGTGCCGCAGTGTGCTGTCGCCAACTTCCCCCACTAGTGATATCGAAGGCCAGTGCCCCAGTCGGCCGTCACCAACATAACCCATCAGAAAGTTCGAAGGCCAGTGCCCCAGTCCGCCGAAGCCAACATCCCCCACCAGGGCTATCGAAGGCCAGTGCTCCAGTCTGCCATCGCCAATATCTCCCACCAGGGATATTGAAGGCCAGTGCCCCAGTCTGCCTACGCCAACATCCCACACCAGGGATATCCCTGGTGGGGGATATTGGCGACGGCAGACTGGAGCGCTGGCTATTGGTATCCCTGGTGGATATTGGGGTTGGCAGATTGGACCATAGAAGAGCATACGCCATTCTTTTCTGCTACATTTGTAAGCTCTCAGGATTGATGATTACATTCTTTGCTTAAA
>BLXT01004139.1:30100-40640 GCA_019648995.1 Plakobranchus ocellatus | reverse complement strand
TAGACAGATAGATACGAGAGCCAAATATAAAATACACGCACGCAGGCGCGACAATAACTATTCAGAGTGCGTTACGTAATCTTGTACAATGAAATAAGTTTAAATCCACTCACGAGGAAACTCTCCTCAAATTACTTCTTAGATAGAATTATTCAATCAATAAATATAGCTAACAGGTAGGATCTTTGGATAAAGTTTAAAGATATAATTTATCAATTTAGTTCATAGATATAATCCACAAATATAATTAAAAGGACCAATCTACAGATATAATATATATAGTTATAAATCTACAGATCTAACTAATAGATACAAAACCCCACACTGTTCAACCACACAAGCACATGCTTCCAAACACGATCCAGCGACGATTCCCGTCCGCGAAGCTTGTAGCAGAATAGGGTATACAGTTCCAAACACCAACAGTCAAATATCCAAATAATGAGACGTCCCAACACAATCTGGGTCCCGCTCAACAGTTCATGACTTTCACAGTAGTACTAGTCCTCACCCGTGTCCTTCAAACTCTCCACACAATAATAACAGTCCTACCCCGTGTCCTTCAAGCTCTCCACTTACTTTCTCTGACTCCGACACACTGTCATTCACTAGACAGGTGGCACGCCCTTACGCGAGGGACAATAAATACAAGTAATATAGGATAGAGTAGATCATAGACCTGTCTGCATAGGTCTGTATAGGCACACAGCCTCAAGCAACAAATATCAAAGATTCAACTTCGTTACCAGTTTCATAGAAATATAGATTCTCAGACGAACAGTCTGGCTAGGCACACAGCCTCAGGAATTAAAATAGTCGTAGGATCACTCTGGTGGTAGAAGGTTAAAATATTAGTTCCAGTCTGGGAGTCTGCTACAGTACACCAAGACCATCCGTGTCTGTACTGTTCGAGAGCTAAAATCGGAGTGTTCTCTTGCAGCCAAAATCCTCCGCTCTGCAGCTCCGTCCGAACCGTCGTCACCAGGTGTGAACTCCAAATCACATCACACACACACACACCAAACATTCAACCCTACACAGCTAACATGAAAACATGTCTACATTATCCCTAACAAGTGTTACCAAAGGGAATGGAGGGAGTGTGTTTATATCACTGGGTTGTGTCACTTCATTTGTCTCAGCTTCTAGTGCTTCAGGTTTTTTCCTGTTAGACCTTTTAGAGTTCACTACGAAATCTATATTTGAAAAAGCTGACAGAGAATGTTAGTTTTTCCACAGATATAAGATTTTTGTTGTTTTTCTGTTTTTTATATTTTCTTTTAGATAGATATTTGGCTATCATTTGAGAAACGCTGCGTTAATTCTCAATCCAGACTGACAAATTCTTTCTGCTTCTATGTGCCCATCTGGCATCAGTTTTAATAGCTCAGTCTGTTAGAACTATGAAAATTTAAATGAGTGAGGAAAAGCAAAGGCAGACTCTCTCATGATAGTATTTGCTAAAGAAACATTATGAGACAGCTTCTGATTCCTTCTGCGCTCAATGTAAGCATGGTACCCACTTTATTTTATCCTGCATTTTATGTTGTTGTATTTAAGTGTAAAGGCATTAACTTCTGATTTACTCAATGAGTGAATGCAAGTATGGGATCCACTTTACTCTACCTTGCATCTTATGTTCCCATGTTATTGTTATTAAATGTTGTAGCATTAAATTCTGATTCACCTGTGCTTGATGTGAGCATGAGATCCACTTAACCTTACCCTGCATCTTATGTAGTTCACATAAAATGTTGTAGTGTCGACTCATACTTGTTATGTCTCTTTAATAAGAAAAGAGATTGATGTAATTCTCTGTTTTACACCTACTCTTTCTCACAGGTCATCGGTAAATATAAAACTCCACCAGAAAAGGAACTGTGCAGAGATTTGGAGAAAAGCCTTCTGGCGCCATGCATCACGTAAATAAATTGTATATCTTTGTCTGCAGATAGAGAAATAAAGACTTTGTTTGGAAAAATTTAGAAAAATACTATGTTTTAAGTTTCTGCCCAACAATATTTCAAATTCATTACCTTGTGTTCTTCTGTACATGCTCCAGGTAAGATTAACCTTCCAGCATTTTAATATTTGTCACAGGCACTCAAATTTCTACAGTTTAAATTGATCACCAATTAGATCAAAATTAAATACGTAGTGGATAACATTCAAGAACTTCAGAAAACTTGCACAAAGTGTGACATTTGTTTTGTTTTTCAAATTCTAATTTTTTTTTCTGCATTAAAGATGAGAATGGAATTTTGAGGATGCAGTTCTGCCTAAAGCAATGTTTCTTTGTGCTGTACAACTTTATAAGGATATGCTATTGTTGCAGGTACATCAACTACTGCCGTCCTTTGAGCACCAGTATGGGCAATGCTATCAAGTATCTCAAGTATCACATTAATCGTATTCCCAGCGACATGGACGATCGCACAGTGAGTCTTTAACTTTATCTCTGGTTTCATCAAGGAACTAAGGTTTATTTTTCATAGTCTTTTAGTGGTTTCTGATTTTATGTCATTAGAGTAAGTAAAAATGGTCACTCTTTTTTTTTTCTACCAAGAGTGTTTTTTTTTGTTTTCATTTAGCAATAGGAATATAACATATGATCAATAGTAGAGGATTTTGAGATAGCTCTGAAAACCAAAATCTTTTTTTAAGGGTGGACAAAGAAACAAGCTATAAAAGCCCATATGGATCTAGTTCCAGCCCAACTCACTAATTCTCTATACAAAACAACTAAATCACTAAAATAAGACTGCTACAAATTGTTCTCAATTCTTTATATACTTTCAAAAGTCTTAAAAACATTTTTTAAGTCTTAATTCTGAAGATGAGCACACCATGCTTCCTAGAATATTTATACTGGGACCACTCTAGATCTCTAGCTCGTCCACCTGTCTAATGTGTTTTGCCAAGGGTCTATAAATAGATTTTGTTTCTCCATTTCATGTCAAAACATTTCTATTGACCATAAGGAAAAGAACTTTAGTATTTAAAAATATTTTGTGCTTTTCTCTTTTCATAGTATTTACACCCAAATATCAAAAGCACTAATATATTTCTAGAAATGCTCAATTAAATGACTCATTTTTGTATGGCAAGACTTAATGCAGAGATTGTTGCTTTTCTAACATTTGCCTTACTAAAAGCTCTATCCCTTTTTTTTTTCCTCCAGCTGGTCTGTGGGCTTGAAAGAATTACTCCTGCTAGCCATCTCTTTCTTTCCCTTCTGCAAAATTAGTTTGAAGAAATCTATAGTTATACCTTGTTATATATGTATATTACATGTGATGTCTGAGTAGCTTTTGCTACTCTTTACATTGACCAAATGAGTTTATTTTTGGCATATTAATTTACATAGTTGCCTTGAAATCTACAGGGACTCTCTATGTCGCAGGTTTGATCCATCCCTCTGCACAGCAGATCTAGAGGTTGCAATATAGTGAACATGCGATGTAACTCAAGCACATGTTGTTGAAAAATCAAGTTTATATTTTTTTTATGCTCAATATTAATTTTGATGCATTGTTTTTTTTGCTGATTTTGCTTTTTCAAGTCTATCCTGTCTGATTGCAGGCAATTGGCCAGCTGCAGGATGTGATTGACACGTTTATCCAGGAAAACATTCTGAAGGCATCAGAAGCGGTAGCACTCTACGCAAACTCGAAAATTGTCGATGGAGATGTAATTCTTGTCTATGCAGCGTAAGTAGACTGCATCTAGATTGACTTAAAAGTTTCAATTCCAAAGGGAAAACAACATTAATCTTGTTCAAAGAGTTACATTCTGGAAATTATTTTGAATTTTTAATGGAAAAAATCATTGCAGCAAAAATATAAAAAAATAGGGCAAGATCAACACTCAGGAAGCACTACAGTCAATTTTAATTTAGGATCCCAAGGGTGCCATTGTAACTGAATTATAATGTAAATGAAAGAAAGCAGTTGTCTAATAAAAAATTTTAAACCTACAACATAAAGTGCGCATTCAGTACATTTTAAAAAATTCTCATCGTTTTGGTGCCGGTGGAAAACTTGAGGGCCTTTAGCCGTGTTGATCTTTTTGTGAGAGCAGATATAGTTGAGATAAAAGGAATATTTTTAGTGTGACTTATTGCACTTGTTTTATTTTGTATAGCTGTGCAATTTCTATAATTTCATTTTCATGTTGCTAAGAATATTAAAACTTATTTTTCTTTGTTAATATGGAGTGATAATCTAAATTTATTCAAACTTTGTTTTGGAGCAACAAGTAGTATAAGATGTCGTCTTCTTTCTGAAGTCTTGAACATATACTGACATATTTCCAAATTTAAAAGATGAATGGTCCAATCTGTAGACCAACCATTTCCTCTTATTTATAGTGTTATATCATACTTTCATTTAATTTTTCCCTTTTACGTGATGAATGTGTTGATGCTATTTTTTTCCAGATCCAGCCTTATCTGTCAAGTGTTAAAGACTGCTCATGTGAAGGGGAAGAAATTCCGTGTGATTGTTGTGGAAGGTCGGCCCAGGACTGAAGGTAAGAAACTCTTTTATTTTAATCTTTCCTGCTTTCTAGCACGCTCTGTTTCTCTGTGGAAAAAGATTGAATGGCATAAACAGCCCTAATGACTCGCATATTTCAAATTGGTTTCCACAAAGAAAAAGTATGCAAAAATTAATATTTTCCTGGTTTTAAACTTTTTACCTAAAAAAAAAATTTATGAATGCTTACAATTTGGCAGTATAGTTGAAGCATAATTCTTTCTAAATTTTATCATATTAAAAGTTGCAAGAAAGAGTTTGATAATGTGGTTACATGTCATAATAGTTTGAATTGCTGAAGATGGGACTTCAAGCTCGTCCAAACTGTTGTCAAGAAATTAATTCCACTCTTTCAGGCAATGAATTTGCTCAAATTTTTTTTATATATACCTGAGTTGACATTTTGTGGACATTCTAGCTCACAAAAAAATTTTTAATCCCTTGATTTCCAGGCAAGTCCATGCTGAGGTTTTTGGTGCGTTGCGGCATCCCATGCTCTTACATTTATATTGGCTCTGCAACGCACGCCATGGGAGAGGTGAGAGGTGCAGTCTGAGATTGTGCACAGTTCGTTATCTGCGTCTCGTTGCTAAGTTCACAGTGAAGTCTTCAAGTCTGCTTCATTCAAGTTTAATGCAGACGCAAGCTTTATCTTTTATTTTATGAACATATATTTTTTGGCTTTAAGTACAACAAAATGACTCACTTTGTGGATTTATGCAACTATCTTTAAGTTTAATACAAGAAGTGCCAGGGGCTTATTAATCTTTTCCCATTACATCATCGTGACCTAGTTTTTCCCACTATGTGCGCTAGGCCAATAGAGGTTATCCCCTGTGAACGCTTTATTTTTAGGTGTTTTTAAAAATTTGTATAAAATCACTGGATTTTTTAAAAAAATGTTAATTGTTATGCAGGAAAAAGATAATGCTACGTATTGAATAAAATATATTTTGAAGCTTCAGTGATGTAAAAGTATATTTGTGATGCAAAACTACATAGTAACAAAGCCTGAGTGGGATGATGCGAAAGGGTGTGTAGTGGCACGCTCAGACTGTGAGGGAGACGGCTGCAACCATTGTAAACACCTACGCTCAGTCCTTGAGCGGGGTAATGCTAAAAGGTTAATTGGCAGACTCCCTTGAGTTCTCCATTTTTCAGGTGTGGAAAAAAGACCTAGATATTCATCCTTGAGATGAATAAATTGCACCATAATTAAATGTACATTGTTTTATTCTATAGTGACAGTGCTAAAGTAATTTGAAAACCCCTTACTAACAGAATTTCTTATACAGTGGACCTTGGATATAGCGAAATCGGCGGGAATGGACTACAATTTCGTTATAGCCAAGGTCGTTGTTAGAGAACAAAAAAAAAAGCTTCAGATTATTAATATTAAGTGGAGTTGGGGCTCTAGATTGGTACATCCATGGTTCTTGCCTGTTCAAACCAAATCGAAAGAGCCTTGTCTATGTCAGAGAATGTTGATGTGCGTTGCTTCTTTAGCTGACGGGTTCCTTGGTTGACAGCAGCTCTTATCTTGTCTTTATCTTCAAGATCATTGAAAGGCAACTTTGAGCAATGCCATGCTCTCTACATAATTCTGCTTTGCTCTTGGTTCCTTTCTCTACTTCTTCAATTAGCTTTAGTTTAGTGTCAAAAGATAGGCACTTTCTTTTGTTTGATGCCATTTTAGTTTCACAGGTCTCAATCTCGGTGGTAAATCTGTGATGAACAAGAAAACGAAGTTACCTCTGAGGCTGAAAGATTCACAATGGCTAAGCAAATGACAAAAACTATATTTAAAAGGCAATACAATGTGCCAAAGTTCTTTATCATTTTGATCAGGGCCCACACTATACACGAGTAATGCCTAGCATTCATTATGCAAACCTTTGAGTGTTCACATGTATTTAGATGACCTGTTGCGGTCAGCATTCTGTAACTCGTGTAAGCATACTAGATCTAGTGTAGACTAAGAACTTGCAAAGACAAAGGTCCGTGCAATAGGCCTGGAAGTCGATCACTGCTACTCATCCTTATTATTCACAGAGATGATGTCACCCCCCCTCTCTCTCTCTCTCTCATGTGTGCGCGCCCACACACACAGTCAAGCCTCAGACTCCATGCAATGTTTACAGTAACGCCAGCTGATTCATACCTGTCCACCATGCACCCATTGCTCCCTCCCTCTTTCATCACTAACACGCTACGCCATGTGCCTTTGTACAGGAGAGAATTTTACACTCCCCTCTCCCTGTGTAACACACGATAAGCCTGGCCCAGCGCCTCTGTCTTGGGCATTGCGTGTATGACTCAACTTTGCAAAGTTTTAAAGCTTTTTGGTTAGACTTTCCGTAGGTCTGAATAGCCCTTGTTTGCTAAGGCAGGGGTTCGAATACTACCATTTAATAAGGATAAAAAGCATTCCAGTAAGTTCCTTCGTAACAACCGAGGCTTCGTAAAGGCCAATGTTGTTATAATCGAGGTCTACTGTGTTGTAGAAATATTTGGGTGAACAGAATCCATTGTCTTTTTTTACTAAATTTAAACTTAGAGTAATTTGTGTAGCCTTACATCTCCTTGTGATGGTTCATAGTATTACCAGCCAATTTCCAAGAAACTTGGCACAAAATGAAATATATGGCTGAACCAATGTTTAGGATGAATGCTCATTTCTGGCACAATGTTTTGGCGATAACGATAGCAGAATAGATGCCTCAAGGGGTGGTACATGTGTCTTTCCTAAAAATCCCACCTAAATATTTGCCTTAAAGTCTTTGTTTTCAACTTCCATTTGAATAAGAAATAAGGCCCATAATAAAAGCATGTTATATCTTTATTGGGCTTGTATGATGCTGACATTTTAAAGTTGTCTTCTCTTCTGTTCTGCTCTCCCCTCTATAGATCTGGACACCAGAATCTTACTGGATCTGAAATTTCTTTTAAACTTTTCCTGCCAATACAATCATTTTTTTTTTCTTATCTTTGGAATGAAACACAGGCGACTAAAGTGTTCCTAGGGGCAGCAGCCATGTTCTCTATAGGAGACATGCACTCTCGCACAGGCAACTCTATGATTGCAGCTCTGGCCCAAGCTTACAACATCCCCGTACTGGCGTGCTGCGAGACATACAAGTTCACAGACAAGGTCCAGCTCCATCTCGCCGACAGTAATCTGCACGGTAAACATGGAGGGGGGATATACTTCAATCTAAAATATTTTACACGAGGGAACACACTTTTCTGTCTCCAGCATTGATCTTGAATGATCCTCTAAGGATCATAATTATGTCTTGAGATTAATCCAAATGAGTGGCAAGCGTATTTCGAACTTTCCAAAATGAATTCTTTGAATTTTGAAATTGGTAAAACTGGACCTAATTTCTCTGATTCACTGCCAAGGTATAGGGATTTAGAAAGTTTTGAGAAAAAATATGTTTGCAAGTAAGGGAGAAAGAAAACCAAACATAGAGATTTTTGTTTTGAAAAATCGCGAAACATAGGTCAAGAAACTTGTTTTGTGGATTTCTAAATGGTACTCATTATGCATCTTGTTCTTACTCTTTAAAGAAAGGTTCTGATTTTTTTTCCAAGTGAATAGTGTGCTTTATCAATTTTAAGTGAGGTTGCTAACTTTTAAAAAAGCTTTTTCCGATGACTTTTGTGAAGAAACAAAATACCCTTGCACTAAGCAGTTCTATGTTTCTTAAAGGCATTTATAATCCAACCATGGCCTCACCCAGTACACCTCTTATCTGATATAAAAGGTTCTTTTTTGTTTTATAAATTTCAGTAAATATGTTAAAACAAACCACCCACACTCTGCAGTGCAGTTTGTTTAATTTGAATTGGCCAGGAAAAGAGAATTGCCTCAATTTGTCTGAAAATTGATTTATCAGGACTCGCTACAAAAAGTGAGCTTGACCTAAAATCAAAGTGATGCATATTTTGTGGGTACTAATAACATAATGCACAATATTTGCATGGATAAGATAGATTTGTACCCAGTTTATTTTTCCCCTTAGGTGTAAAGTAAAAAGAGTGGGTCCCACGCTTAGACCAAGCATTGAGGAACCAGGAATAAGGTCCTGATAGTTCTTGGCATACGGCATTATGAGGTAGTTTGCCATTGCTTTCCTCGCCACCTTTACTTTCACTGGGTCTTAAGAGACTTAGCTACCCATTTAGTGCTGGATGGACACAGAGGAGCAATGAAAATCTGACTTGGCCTGAACTGGGAATCCCTTAGGTGTAATACTGTAATAATCAAAGTGGGTTAAGATTTGGATGTGCGTAATTGAATCCTACAACACTCTTTCAAACCACAACCGTCTGTCTTAATCTTGCATTCTGCTTCAAGCCTCCATTGCTGCTGTGTGTGTGTGTGTGTGTTATCATCTTATCACTAGCAATGGGTACTTGCTAGATGTTAATTCTATAGTGTGGTTACAGTAAGACATTTGGTTCTACACCAAGTGCATCCTTCTCACCCGCAATCTTAAGCTTGTCAATTTCATGTCTGCTTCATTCCTTTGTACTCTTTTGTGTTTACCTGCTTTACCTTCCCTGTGTTAAATGTTTGAGCCTATTTTTTAAAACTTTTTTTCTCTTTTTTAAAGAGAGCAACACAGTTTTTACATCTCGGTAGTTCAAAACCTGATACAACATTGTACTGATCCAGAATAGTGAAAATCGTACAGTGATTAGCAAATATGCATGGGCTTCAAATTATCTGATGTAGTCTCCTAAGACTGAAAAAATAACAATTTCTTTTCGGTACTTGTCAAAGAATGGGAAAATCTGTTGCATGAATGTACCTTAATGAAGAAGAAAATCAAATTATCCAAAGTCCTATCATGTGGATTCAAATTTATATCATTTTAATCTTTTTATTTTTTCTTCTCTCCTTTTCAGCCCGAGGTAGAGATCTAATTGACCCTGGTCCACACAACCGTCCATCTGTTTTGCTGACCAGCCCAGAGGATGCCAAGAGTAGTGAAGGAAGTGGTAGTGGTGGGACAGCTTCAGGCCCAAACCTGCTGAATCTGATGTACGATGTGACCAAATCCAGACACATCACCATGTTAGTCACAGAGCTGGGCATGTTGCCCTGTACCTCCGTGCCTGTGGTGCTGCGCAGGCAGGAAGATTTGGTGGCTGAGGTGTGAGAGAGAGAGAGAGAAAGAATTGGGAGAAGGGGTGCTGTGCATGCACTGGGGGAATGAAAGAGAACGAAAAAAAAAAAAAAGGGGGGCATTATGGTGTGAAGACAAAAGTAGCTACTCCAATAGTTATCATAGATCTTTCTGGAGTTGTATTTTCAATTTTTTTTTTCTTTGTTTTTGTTTAAAATAGTTTGCTCATTTGAAAAGTGATAAAAAAAAAAAAATGTGTGTCTTTCTAGTTTTGTCTATATTTACTTTGATATTTTCACTCTTCTGTCCCCTTTCAAAGAAAGGCATTTTAGTGCAAAGGTTTTTACAATTCTTCAAACAGCATGGTGATGTTTTTGCTTTGTTAACAGTGTAGAATAAGAATGATGTGTAAAATTTACCTCACAGTGTGTACTTTGGTCAGACAAGGGTAGATCTACTCAATGCTTAGTTATGCTTCTTATGCTCAGTTTATCTTGTGTAATTAACATTGGCAATGGGTCATTTTGTCTTTCATCGTTATTTTTTCTTTCGCTTTTTTCACCATCATTATCTAATGAGAATCGGTACACTGAACTCACGATTTACTTGATTGATAGTTTGGAGACTTATCAAAAGGCAGGATGATTTCACACTAAAAAAAAAAAAAAACCAACAGCAGAATTTGGGATTTTGGACTCATTTTCTCAGATCAGAAGTTACAGTTACTGTCTTGAGCCCAATGTAAAACAGTTGCCAGTCGCAAACAAGACGCTGTAACAATTTTAAATACAGTGCATTCAACTTACGATATCTCTTACACCAAAACTCTGCATATACATATTTACCGATTTCTACTATTTTAAGCCC
>BLXT01004129.1:2211602-2222564 GCA_019648995.1 Plakobranchus ocellatus | reverse complement strand
AAAATTTTAAAAAGCCCAGAGGAAATAAAATATTTAGCTGCAATAAAAGTGAAAAAAAAAAGAATGGATGCGAAGGAGAAAAAAGAGAAAGCGGTTGCTTAGGATTCTCCACGATTTGCCTTCTTTCGATTTTATATCACAGAGAGCATTTTGCGAGAAAAACAGTTGTGATATATAGAGCAAATACGTTTAACGCAATATTACAGAGCAAATGGACCTAATTAAAAGGTTTCATGTGATTCTCCATTTAGGCCGAGCGCACATGAAAGTTTAAACATGCTATACTGTATATTGCAACTCAAGGCACGAGTTATGGTTGTCAGAGCTACAAGTTATTTTCCTGGATATTCCTTGCTGATCCTTTGATTTTTACAATTAGAAATAACAGAAATATCAGTAGGGCCCACAGTCCTGGAAACTCTGACCTTAGCTACAAATACCATACGATGACCGTTCAATGCTTGGTCAACTACCTGGTGTAAAAACTATTTAAAGATTCATCGAATCTGCAACCTTCTTCTGATTTTTAATGCATTCCTTAAAAAAACAAAAAACAAAAAACAAAAAACCCCAAAAACCAGGAGTTCGTCATGTGCTTATGTTGAATGCGCTTAAAAAGAAAAGCGCTTGGCTGAGAACACAGAAACTAGATCTAATAATTAATAATAATAATAAATAAAAGTCAATATGCCGATCATGTCACTCTTCCACTCGGGTAATGGTAGACTAGATTTTGTTTTAAAAATCACTTCAAGTCTCATCGATTTTTAAATTTTGTCGTTTGAACACATTTAGACACCAATCCACTCAGTCTCTCCTTCTAAATATTAACTACAACCTGGAAATAATAGCAATACGGTTCCGGAACTTTGAGTGTCGCAAAGTAAAAGCAAGTGGAAATAACCGAACTAAAAAAAATTTGATACGTTGAATCTAGAAATTGAGTCTTGTAGAAAATAAACGTTTAATATGAAACAGGTTTGATGTGGCAAATAGGTGTTGCGTAAACTAAGAAAGTTCTATATGAACAGCAATCTAGATATAGATTAATGTTAACCTAAACCGGATGATCTCGTGATGGCAGTTAAAGAACTAAGGATGAACTTTAAAATTAATAAACTTGAAATATCCTAAATTTTCTATTGGTTTAAGAGTTTTGTACGTGGTGATCCTTTATATTACAATTGGAATTCCCTTTAAATGATTAAAATGATGCATCTGCAGTCATCTTGAACTATGTTCCAGTTTTGTCATGATAAAATATAAAAATTCAGACCTATTGATCGTCTATACTCTGTGAACGCAGCAACTTCACTCTTATTCCAGTATTAATTTTTTTTTTTCATTTTTTATGTCAGCATACATATAAAGGGTTAGACTACGTCTGTCACCAGTATTGCAATAAAAAAAAACCATTACTAGACATTGCTATTAAAGAATAGTCAATTCATAATAAGTAGATTTACTTAACAGCAAAAGTCAACAAAAAGTCTTTTGCTTTCAGTACAAAGGACAAGTTCAACAAATATGTTGAACTATTGAAAAGCAAAAAGTGTTTGAAAAAAGTAATTTATAATTAAAAAAACAAAACAAAAAAAAAAAACCTCGTTTTCTCCAGCAACTTATGTAAAGTTGGAAATGGAAAAAGCAATTCTATGTCAATTAAGGCGAGTCTCCCTAGCGTTATAGCCATCCTGTAAACATGTAGCTGCACTAAGGTGACCAGACAAGAGCCTAAGAGCCCGATTTGATCCTGCTACAGTCTGAACTGCGTGGGCAATTGCTGAAAAGGTAGGCGTGTCACAAGGATGCGCACCAACCTCAGCGGCTGTTAGACATTGAAGTAGCGGAACATTCTGATGCGTAAAAAACTGCACTCCAATAATTGTGTTTAAAAAGGTCATATGTCATCGAGTTATGAAAAAAAAGACTAGGCCTAGCCTATTTGCATGACAAGTGATGAGGGCCAATGGCAATTTTAAATAAACCTCATCCGAAATAAAACTTCGATGAAGGAAAAAGAGCTGAAGTGGAAATCTGAATCAAAAAAGATGTGGTTGAATTTAAAAAAAAAAAAAAAAAAAAAAAAAAAAAATATCACATGCAACTTTTGACTCTTGCAGAGCTTGCCCTAGGAGAGAAATTTAACATTAAAGGTAGTTATTAGCTAAGTTAAATGCCCTAGCCAATCCTTTCCAAGTGGCGTATGCTACACAAATCAGCTACTGCTAAAACCCTCCGCAAGCATCATTAATTTTGTGCAATTATACCTCTTGGCACAAGTTATGTAAAAATGAGCTTTAGAGCTTTGATATAATAGAGTAAAGCAGCTTTTCTCCTTTCTTTAAGACTTGAACAACCACACACACACACACACACCTATATAAAATAGTTCTGAGAGAGAACATTATATAATCAACAAAAATATATGTGATAAAGAAATAAAATAGTACGAATGACAATAGCGAAATACGAGCAAAAAAAAAACAAGTATAGTAATAATAATAATAATAATAATAATAACAACAACAACAACAACAACAACAACAACAACAACAACAACAACAACAACAACAACAACAACAACAACAACAACAACAAAATAATGCACGTGGAAACACTATATAATCAACACATTTATCTTCTCGCTTGTTGTTCTCCATGATGTTCTTATGCTGTTTCATTATTGTGACTGAGCCAACAAAACGGTTTTCAAAACTACCGGAGTACGACCACTTAGAGTTTTAATGCACTTCAATATCAATCTAAGCAGAATTTATCAAAAGTTAGGATGTGAGAAAAAAAAAAGGATGGAATGGTTTTGCAAAATAGACAGTCTGAAAGAAGTGAAATAGACCAATGACGATGCAGTGTGTTGTTTGCGTCTGTTTGTCGTGTGTGTATTCAAAGCTTGAATGATTTCACAAATAGAAAGAACAGAATTATACTAACTAGCTTTATCTACAGACAGAGCAACGCGACACAACGCTAATTATGCATTTGAGAAATGCACTACAAGAAAATGATTTCGCCTCAGTTCGCATCAGTCAGTTTTTTATCGATATTTCAAGGAGATTTTCACTTCAGACTTTTTATTCTAATAATTTTTTAAACTTAGTATATTTCCAATGAATCCGATTTTCTTCAAGCAAACGAAAAGCCAAGTTCTTTTTGTCTCACCGTTAAACAGCTTTCTAAAGCGATTCCCCTTCATTTCTGGCTTCTTCCCGGCGATTTCCTTTCTCAGTTTTCTCCTCATCTCAAACGAATCCCTTCTTATGTCTGTGAGCAGAAGTTTATCTTTCAAGATAGCCATTCATTACTCCCGATATTGAAGGATTTTTCCTGAGAACCAGCGTTCCATGGCCTTCCCTTTGAACCTTTCTTTGTACAAGCGACGCCGTAAAGAGATTGCGAGCCCATCACAATACACTTACCCATTGTCAATATTCTGGTTGGGGGGAATCAATGTCTATTATCTTAAACACACAAGAACAGAAACGGATGAGATCGGAAGAGAAGTTAGGAAGAGTAAAGACCACGAAGGAGGCTGTGTAATGTGTTTGCTCATGGCAAATAAAGCAAAATCATGAAGCTTGGCTTCTTCTTGCGTGAGTCAGTGGAAACAAAACCGTTCTTACCGTCGAGGATGTATATATATTTTTTAAACATTACCTTTACTACACATTTTTTTTGCTTTCTATAATCTGACTACACTGTACAACCATGATTATAATTCGAAGCATAAAATGTGTAGGAACTACTTTTGCAATGATGATATAAATTTTGTCGGTGACCGAGTAAAACTTTTGATAGCATAGACGGCGAGCTTTTAAGGGTCAGCCAAAAGTTGTTACCACAAATTTGTCAAAGATATTCTTTGAGACCACGAAATCTGTATCAAGCTAGTGTGTTTCCGCAAAACAATATCACTGACAGACTTTTACTTACTGTCTTTCCGCATGAAAGTCTTTTGTTGTAACGATCTTCTAAAAAGCTTGATTAAAAAAAAAAAAAAAGCAAATTAATTAGTGTTATTCATACACTAAAGATAAAGGCAAGTTCCTCTTGCTGCAGTTGAAACTAAAATCTTATGAGTTGGTACGCTGAATGAGATGGTGATTTACCGATCAATAATTTGATTTCTCCTTACTGAACATGGCCTGCTTAATTGGGGATGAAGTGAAAACCGCTTTGGATGCTCAAGTTAATGCATCTTACCCTCAAAAGCAAGAGGAAGAAAAAAAATAGAAAGCATTTTGTCGCAAACACAATGAAGCTGAATACATAATTAGAATCAGTTATTGTTTCTTACGTTGCCCTTAAGTAATAAAAATTGAAGTGTATAGAGAACGTGCAGACAACTCCAGCATCTAATTAAGTTCGTTGCGAGGGTATCTTTTTTAAAATTTCCGCCTCATTTTACTCTGAGAGAGGTGTTAGTTTTAAAAGTGTGTGTGGGTTTTGTTTTTAGCTACTTTGTACATTGATTTCAGTGAAATCTGATATCAAAAGCATTAATTTCAAATAATCCCACAGTTAGATCTTGAGGATCTGATTCTCCACATCGTAACGAATCACAAATAAGTGGGTTCACATTAGATCCACCAGAGTTGATTCAAAATTTTATCTTTTTCAGGAGTTAGGTTTATGTCAGTCAATCGAGCCGCAACACGAGAGCTTGAAGTCTAAAACAATAACTATTATCTTTAGACACCAAACTTTTGGGGTCGAAAATGTCTTATTATGCAAGCGTCCCATTTTATCTTTATCGCTGATTTCTTACAAAAGCTAAACGGCGGTTTTCACTAAAACAGCAATAAGGGTTGTTTCTCATAATTCTGTGTCTCTGTGCTTTTTATGAGCCAGTGTGAGTCTCCAATGTTTTGATGATTTAGTGGCCAGACGATTTTGTCTTTGCTTGTTTCTAAAAATTATCATTCAAAACAAAGGCCATTGCTTCACAGCATGAAAGCAGGCTGAGCCGTAAAATTCAAAGGACAAGGAATAGAATGGGGATTCATTCATGAAATCTGATATCGTGTCAAACAGCCTGCCCATTATTCAGTGATCTCATGCTCCCTGGTTTCGAACCTGCGACAGAAAGGACCTGCAAATATGCGGACGGGTTCTTTAATTGCCGTGATACCTCCAAAATCTGGAACAGGAATCGGAATTTTGATGACCCTGAGCTAAGCAACACTTTCTGTGGATTTTGCTAACACCTTACAACTCATACAACCACCTCGAGCCTCCAAGTCTAACGGAGGTACCAAAACTTGAGAGTGTACAAGTAAAACACGAATATTAAAATAAAAACGGCGAGCATCATTTGCTTCGTGTATCTCTGCTCTCATGTTTTGAGGAAAGCCTCTATTGGCCCTGAATTTGCATGCTAAGAGAGTTTCAAACAATAACAATTTGCCTGCGCCTATGCTAACATATTTCACCTCTGATTTTTCATAAAAAAAAAAAAAAGATGATCACACCTTTACTTTGTGCAACTAAACTGACTCAAGCGCCTGTAACATGTATTATACAGGTAGAACAAATATAATAGGCGAATAATTTCGAAGATGTTTTCATAAAGCTTCAAGGCACAACAGCAGAGACTAAATCAGGCCAATCTTTACTGCGCACCAGAAATTTAATATGAAAGTGAAAGCAGATAATCTGTCATCTGCAGATTCTTTAAAGCCCAAGAAAAAAAGTTTTGGATAGCCTGAAAATGAAAATCTCTCCCATAAATGCATATAAGATACAAAATGGCTGCATAAGTAAAGGATTTTTATAGCTAAGCATAAAAACATATTCCTGTTTAGAAAAAGTTGATATCTTATTTAGTTCCGAAGTTATAAGACTTTGAAAATATGTTTATATCCAAGATGGCCGACATTTTTTTCGGTTGCCATGCCAACGGTAATTGAAAAAAAAGTCATTTTGGTTAATATATCACTTTTTGGGGGTCATATATAACAAATAAACTATCTATAAAGGTACCATTTAAGAAATAAAGAAAATCACCCCCGGGTGCCGCACTTGCCCTTAACCGAGCAAAAGGTTTCGACCTACCACCTCTTGTATTTAACCTAGTAATACCTTGCCAAACCGAGTTAGAATAGAACACTGGTCGCCCAGCAAGCATCGACTAGACTTTGTAACGTCATGATTCGCAGTGGCAGGCTTTGTATCGAGAAGGCTGTGCATTATAGCTTAAAATATTTTCAATAATTGAATACAGGCCGCCATTATCATTGAGATTCTGATTTTTTCCTATTACCACTGAGTCAGATTCATATAATTGGATTTTTTTTCACTATTGTGGCCCTACAAATAATCTGCAAGATTTTGTGATTATGTCTTCAATTATTGGTATCTTTTAGAAGCGTAAAAAATACGCATGAAATTGTAAGACTTCTTTATAAGATCATGATATGTTTTGGATGGCTTTAGTTATAAAACAAGCAAGTAAACAAGTTCCTGCTTAGCAAAGTCAGGCAACTGGGACCACTGTGACGTCACAGCAACCTGTGTCTGGCCTGTATCTAGAGAAGGCTATGGTCTCAACCAAAGTCTAGAACGGAACAAAGCTACAGTTCGTTTATTCGGCTGCTTTCGTAAAAAATATATTTCGCCATGGTTCATCCACAGAAAATAGATTTGGGCTAAGTTGGAAAGACACATCGATGACTGTCCAGCTTTTATCCCAAAATTGCGCAATTGCTGAAAGATTGAGAAGATATGGTAACGGGCCGGCAAACAAAGTACGGGGCCGCTCACTATGTCACAGGGCCGCCAAGTCATATTTACACAGTGTATTGGACTAAGTCACAGTGATGCTAAGTCACGAGGACTCCTGAAGAAAAAAATCTTTAGATCTGTTTGCTATAGTCATGGTGGAGGTTTGTATTATTTGTCACAGTTATCACATATCGGTACAAAGCCCTAACAGTATGTATGATGCACAGACGATAGGCCTAAATCTAATGATATAAATGAGTGTGATAATTGGATGTGCTATTTTGCTTTAATACCATTTCACTTCTGTTCTGACGGGACTTGGCGCCTGTGACATGGCAGCCCTGTGACTTGGCGATCTGTCTCCAACAAAGTGTAGGGCAATGGGCGATAGAAAGCCCAGCTGGGGTTAAGATAAGATGCCCAAATCAGCTACAAGAAAAGCCATTACGGGAGAAATTGACATGTTTGACAAAGAAGACTGATGCCTCCGCTCATTTGTTTGGATGCTGGAACCACTCCAGTTAATGGCAGTGTTAGTTTTAATGCCACCTACTCCCCAGGTACATATGGAAAAATCGACAAGCTACCTTCATGATTATGATTATAGCAATTCGTAAATCGTAAGCTCATTATTTGATGCAATCAGTGTTCACATAGCACGGTCGGTTTGGTATTGAAACGGGGCAGAAATGCCTACACCTGCCCACGCAAGTTCCCACTCACCTTTTCACCCCATCAACCCATATACACACATTCACATCCACATACCCATCAACCCATATACACACATTCACATTCACATACCCATCAACCCATATACACACATTCACATCCACATACCCATCAACCCATATACACACATTCACATTCATATACCCAGACATTGCCTAGCTTGCTGAAAGGTTTCTTAATTAAGACTTGGTAGTTATCACATCACTCACAGGGCCATTGAGGGAGACAAGTGTTTAGAGCAATTACCTGACAATAAAATCTGAAATCTAATAATGCACTAAATACGCCTTTTTATGAGGATGCTTTTGGAAGTTGGTTGATTTTTTTTTATCTCCCTTTGCTTAAATCATCCCTCTTTGTGTAAAGGTCATTTAAAAACCAGTTTCAACGACACGAATCGACCTGGACGACGAATCAAAATTTCGATATCCATCATTCTATTTTCTGTCTTTTTTGCGTAGGGCGCATCTATCTATCTAGTTATTATTATTCTGCTTTGTCTTTCGCAGACCCCAAATTTGTATGAATCAACATTACAATCATCACGATATTTCTTACTCAAAGCATCGACTCATAAATGTGTTTTTTCCCAGAACATCAAACAAGGATACACAATGTCTCGTTTATCATAGGATCTCTCCATGTAACTTATTTAGCTCAGTATTTTAGTTTGAGCTCTCCTATCTAAATCTCCATGCTGCAAATTCCTCGCCACTGACAGTTCTAGATATTTGGAGCCTTGCTTCCAACGAAAGGCCAGTGCAATATGCCCAACAAACTCAAAGCCGACTAAATTAATAAATTATGAATGCCTCATGAATGTGCTTGTTTTTACTTTAAATCTATTCCTACCGTCTAAACAATATTGACGCAATATTGCTACAGATGCGAATTTTGTGTTGTGAAGAATCAAATCGATAGAGCTGAAAACAGCGTAGCTATTGTTTGACCTGCCTTTACGTCAAGGATAACCCAAATACCATCAGGTGGTTGATATAAATTTCAGAAACACTTAACACGAGAAAAACACCAAATATCAAATTCTTCCACAGTTTTGTGGGAAGCTGATTAAATGCAATTTTACAGACACGCACTTAACAGAATATGAATTGGGGGGAGGGCGGGGGGTTGAGATCGGGAGACACAAATCAATACTCCTTTTTAGTGACCAGGTCTTCTCGTCTGGATAATTTGAAATTATAATCCTGTGAGAGAGTAATCAATAGAGAGGGAAAGGGGTCCTTCTTAATTGTGTGTTAATGGCTCTTGCTTCCCACAAAATTTCACAAAATCCAAACCTTTTAGACGGCACAAACACTTGCAACTTCCCATACCATCAATGCTGTAGGAAAAAAAATATCTCCTTTATCTGGCCCTTCTCAAGTTACATCAGAGACTTTACGTGAACTGATGCCTAGTTGTGAAAACAGAACTACCGGTATTCATTAGGGTTCAGATATACATATTACCCTTCCTTGTTTTGTCAGCTCATATTTTGTTTTCCAAGCTCCATAACATGTAATGAATTTACACACTGACTACTAAAATAAATATGCTTTCTGTAGAGAGGACAAAAAACCCCTAATTCTCATGTTAACCTATGTTTTGTCGAAAGTCAGTACACAAAGGCCAAAATAATTGACATGGTGAATTTATGGAAATGCAGCGGACAGAGAGAGATAACAAAAACAGCCAAGAGCAAAATGTCACTATTTCACTAATCTCCAAGTCACCAAGATGCCAAAAGACTTGTTTAATGTTTCACGATAAACTGCATTGATATGCTCTTCTCTACACCTCTTCCATCCAGGTATTAGGTGCCAAGAGGAAACACCCAACCTGTACCGACCAGTCCACTTAATGCTAGTGACCTAACCTGGCATGACAAATTATGGTCTTTTCATTTTTTTCTGCTTGCAAAATCATCAGAATTTTTGCGTTATTACTATCGAAAGGACATTCTGTCTTAAATAGAAACCTTACTGCATCGAGAAGGATTACGTCTGTGTACTATTTCATGAAACAAAGCTCGAAATTTTAATCCAGAATTGTTTTATCCAGGAAATATTTGAATTAGTTCGTGTTATTCAAAACATTTTGTAATTCTGAACTCGTGAGAACCATTTCTGGAAACTGTATGATGTGGCGACTATACGATCCATTTCAAAACTCTGAGGGAAAATATTTTATCACACGAAGCTTCATAGGAGGGATTTGTTCTAGATTTCGAAACTTCTGCACTCTTCTATGTTTTCCTAACACCAAGCAGAAAAGAGAAAACCGGCAAAATCCATTCCTCTCTATTTAAATACTGGGAAAACCCATTCCATTCTATTTGTGAGGAACAAGTATATTTTTCTAGTGGCCACGCCCATATTGATGTCTCTGGGCGTTATCAGGATGGTTACTCTGTGACTCTGGAGTGGGATGATGTCTGTTTGCAGGGATCGGGAACAGCTCTGGCCTGTCCAAACAGCGAGCTCTGGACTGAGCAAACGCGAGATGAAAGTACACTTACAATAAGCCCTGACTTCACTACCACAGCGAGGCATTGGTGGCTCAGTGGATTACTAACCCGCTTTGAATCAGCTAAGGCCCTTCTGTCACGAATTCGAGCCTCGCCACCGGCACCCAGGCGTGGCGGTGGCCTGAAAGCCTATGATCACTTTTGTTTGGACTATCGATACACAAAAATCCAAATCCAGATTGTTATTATCACATCAGTGTTTAAAGACTAAGCTCAAGTGCGAGGACAATATACTAATAAGTGTAATGTGAGGCAAAGGCAAACTGAGAAACATTTGAGTGATAGCAGAGGTTTATCTTAGGACAAACAACATTGCTAAGAGTAGTCACAATCCCCCCCCCCCCTCCCCACCCCCCTCTGGACTAGGCTTTAGATTCAGTATATTTAAGTCGTGATATTTTATCTTCACCGACGTTAACACCCTGCTTGAACGTGTGAAATGATTATAAAACAGCTCCTACTATATGAAACTCGGTCAAATTTCGTATAACAGAATACAGCTGCTTTTGGAAAACCCAGCTCTCATTCCCTCAAGTGGCAAATACTGGCTGCAATTCTGGAATCAAATAGAAAATAGTTCACAAAACAATTTTGTTTCCTCGGAAACAAGAATTATAAAAAAAACCCCACAAAACTTATCCATGGAGCCTCGGTCACCAAATAAGCGCTGTGTATCTTTCATCGTGAACTTCAATTATATCCGTTAACTATCTATAATTCCTAGTTTTTTTAAAATAACTATTTACTTCTCTCGTGTCTAGATGTATGCGAGGATGATTTTTTCCAAGCAAATATACATAATATATTATATATATATATATATTATATAAAATAATGTGTTAGTGGATAGCATTTGATAAGGAATCATTTCTCTCTAACAAAAATCTATAAAGACATCCATTCGGTTAAAAAAAATCATCTCTAACGACTATGGCTTCAATTTTTTGTCCATTCTCTCTCTT
>BLXT01004129.1:2035624-2054942 GCA_019648995.1 Plakobranchus ocellatus | reverse complement strand
CCCCCCCCCCCCCCCACACACACACACACACTTTTTTATTTCGTAGGAAGCGAGGTGCGCTTACGTCATGGCTGTCATGTCATTCATGTGGTTAACGGAAGCAGTGCCAATAACCGTGACATCTTTACTTCCAGTGTTTATGTGCCCTATGGCGGGTATTCTTACGGCTAAAGATGTAGGGGAAAGTTATGTCAATGTACGTATAAAATGTAAGCTCCAGAAGCTTCTCTAAGAAGGTTTTCGTTGTTCTTGTTGTTGTTTTTGTTATTGCATTAAGATTTTGTCTTTATTAAGTTTCAAAATAAGTTTCGTGAGACACTTAGGGGACGTAAAACTTTCTTTTCCACCATACATAAAAAGTCGATATTATTAGGCCAGTTATTTTTTTATATATAAGCATATATATCTTATGTATATTATGAACGATTCATTGAAAAAGCCTGTAAGGCGTCATACAGGAATGATAGTGGTTGAGGGATGAAGCCATAGAATATTTAGGCCAATATAAATGAGATTTCAGCCGTAAATTTTAACCTTGCAAAAAATTAATTTATATCAATTTTCATCGATTCAGTTATATTACTTATCGAAAAGATTCCAAGGGCACATAGAAACCAATTTCAAAAAGAATTATAAAAGGTTTAAGAAGAATGTCCTTGCATCACTTTTTTTATTTTACTTTGTTCTGATAAATTATTTTTTGTTTGTTTGTTTGTTTGTTTAGGCCTACTTCTTATGAAGCAAGTTCCTTTTGTTATTCTTCATTTTAATACAGTCTATTGGCTACGTTTTTAAATGCAGAACACATCCCTTTTGTTTCTTGGCGGCCTTGTCGTAGCCATAGCAGTTGAAGAAGCTAATCTGCACAAGCGAGTGGCCTTGAACGTTCTTCGTCTGGTAGGAACAGACCCTAAATGGTAGGTATATGTGAAAAAAATTGCACAAAGAAGCTTTAAAATTGATCAAATGTCTTCAGTATTTTTAAATGATAAAAAACTTTTTACGGGTTAAAAGCACTTTCTTGTAAATCAATATGAATAATATGTCCGCCTTTAGACAGAACAAAGAGAGGTGTGTTACTTTGTCTTATTTGATATTATGAATGGCAAATTATTTGACACTAATACTCAACAAGGACGAATCTGATAAAGGGCAGAGAAGATGCGAATATCGATACTTTGATTGGCTTTTATTGAAGAGTTGACAATTGGTTAGTTGTTGAAGAGAAGAAACAGGATACATTGGCTTTTACAAAACGGCAGATAATTGTCCAGAGTTGTGTGGGCTTTTGGGGGTATCTCTCTCTCTCTCTGTGGGTCAATTTTAATGGGTCAGGCTTAAACTTTTTCTATTAATCTTAGTTTCATAAGTTTAAAGTTAGACAAAAAAAGGAAGAATGGTGGTCATTATGATCGTCTGTTCAAAAAATGCCTTGCCTGTGAGCAAAGGCCTTCAGGTTTCTCCGTACTTCTTAAACAGCTATGACAAAAATATAGGATTTAAATCAGCTGATGCAAAACACTCACAAGAATGTTGAGCTTGCAAAATCAATCTTAAGCATCTAAACATATAGGTATTCAGACATCCGATCATATTCTTTCTGGTTACTAATTGAAAATCCTTTGAGCATAATATATTAGGTATAGAACGATGAAATGCTAGCTCAAGATAGAGTTTGAGCTCAAGAAGTGAATATTCAGGAATTTGAAAAGGAAGAAACGTGGAGTATATTTGCATCTCAGTCAAGAGGAAGAGATGGAGAAACTAATTATGAGAAATGCATGTGATGTACAACATTGTTCCCCACAGGATAATGTTGGGCATCATGCTCCCTACTTGGTTCCTGTCCATGTGGATCTCCAACACTGCCACTGCCTCCATGATGATTCCTATTGTAGAGGCTGTCTTAGCAGAGATCAAGGCTGCCCAGGAAGAACTGGAAGGAGATAAGACTCTCAAGGAGGGTGAGACCAAATACTTTAACAGTCCATTTGATCATGTGATATTGTGCATCATGGTTAGGATTATGACAATATATGGGATTGTGATAACCATGGAGGAGAAGACAATAATGATGAGGATCATAATGATGATTATTAGGATCCGGTGCTGATGATAATTAGTTTGATGAGTGCATGGTGGTAGTAGTGGTGATATTGGTTTAGTAATTAAGATGGTCAGGGAACAGATCAACAAATTTGCAATTTTTCTGTCTTTTGCTTTGCATTGTCTATATTATAGATGACAATATATTGCTTCATGCTGGTATTAATTTCAATGTTTCTTTTTCTCATCTTTAATTTAGCTATTATTGTTGGTTTGTTTGTTTCCTTTTTTCATAAAAAAAAATACCAAAAAAATCAAAGGGTAAACAGATGTGGGGCAAAAATAATAGATGTATTATTATTCTAAATGTTTGTTGTTGTTTTTTTTTAAGGTAAAAAAAAATGAATAAAATATAGCTACATCTCTCTGTATTGTGCATGTTATATTCAATCAAGATAATCACCTATGCATGCTAATACTTTTTATCTACCAAGGGTATCAGTTTAGCAATTCTGAAAAAATTGTACCATTAAAAGAATTCTGCACAGAAATTACATCAAAGACAGTTGGAGATGTACAGGTTAATATTTCTCCTGAAGGTGGAAACACTATGCACAATAAATGCAACAGGTAAACCCGTATTCCTCTTCCTTTTGCATTGTTACTCTTTTGCCTCAGTTTTTTTTTTTTTTAAGCGATAGCTCTTACTTTGTGTTGATACTTCAAGTTGTTTGATCTGATTTGGTTCTCTAATAAGTTTACGTAATCATATAGTTTGATAGAGTGCAGAATGTGCTGAAGCCAATCCTTCTGGGAAAAAGTGAATCTTGAGAAACATGTAAAATGCCTGTCCATATAAGCATTTAGGTGTGAGGTTGATCTTTTGACTCTATCCAACATATTAGTATTAGCCAGTTGCACATCCTATGTGGCAAAGAACATTATTCAGGTTTGTGTGTGATTTCCATCCTTTATTTGATAATTGATGTTAAAACTTGAAATAAACAGTGTCAAAACATTTCATTCTCTTTGAGTTTAAACACCTCTGATCTGTGGCCATGTTTGCTAATTATTTTTATACTTGCAATGATCAATTGAATGATTTAATGTTAAAGACAAATTTTCTTTGCTCCATCTCTACTCTACTGAAGCTTGACTTTGATAAGTAGAAAGTGCATGAAAAAGAACCTGGACTTTTATTATTCAGATTATTTTTTAAATTTTGATTTTTACTGTTGTCATATGAGCTATGCCAAAAGAAAAAAAAAAGGCGTAGTGCCAGTATTTTGTCTTCTGATTTGCAGAGGAGAGCATAGGAGAGTAAAAGGAACAGGATAAGCCAACTGCAAAAGGCTTCATTATTTACTCTCTTTCCCCCCCTCTCTCACCCCCACCCACTTTCTATGCCGCACCAATTCATCAGGCCACAACCCCAACAGACACAGACCCAGTCAGAGCCAACCAGTTCCCAGGCAGGAGGTGTCTCAACAGATCCAGAGTATGTGAACCTCACAAAAGGCCTCAGCCTGTGTATTGCATATGCTGGGAATGTTGGCGGTATTGCAACCTTAACAGGGACACCGCCTAACTTAGTCCTCAAAGGTCAAGCAGATGCGTAAGTACTGGCTTCTCTTTATAGGCTATTTGTTTGCACTGGCAAATCTTTTTAAACGTTGTACCATCAAACCTGTGTGATTTAGTGAGGTAGTGCCTGGCTTAAGTTCTTAATGCCTCAGAGTCAAATCTCAGTTATGCTGACCTTTCATCCTTGACAAGGCAGTTTACAGGAATTATTTCTGTTTATCTATCTATAAAATAGGCCTCATACAGGAACATTTACTTATAGTTTGATACCCATAAGGAAATTTTTTCACTGTCTCTATGTTTTTTTTTCTTGTTTTTTAGGGGGAAGGGTTATGAGTTTGTATTGCTTGCAATGCTTCATGCTTCTGGTAGCATTCAAAAACAATAAATGATACTTACATTAATTTGAGATTGCATTTTTTTTCCAAATTCAAAGAATATGTGTAATACATATAAAGTTGTCTCTTTTGAAAATCAGGCCAGGGTGTTAAACATGGATAGCTCTAAAGTATCACAATCGGTTGCAATTTCTAAGACTTTAGGTATGTGTATGTGACACAGTGGATAGCAAATTAACTCTGAGATCAGCAAGAAGTCTTCTGTTATTGATTTGTTCCTTGCTATCAGCACTCTGCAGAAGACGTGAAAGTCTGAGATCACCTTATTGTGGAAAGGCTATACACACAAAAACCAAACCTAAGCATTTAAACTGTGATATTGCACTGCTCATTACTAGTGAAAACTGGCCAATTGTTCTCTTATTTCTTAGGAAACACGTATATCTTCATGATATAGGCAATTTAAAGCAAAAAATATGTATATTTCTGATAGAAAAAAAAATGTTGATTTTTAGTTAATCCTAAATAACGAGAGCACAAGATTATTGTCAAACTATTCAATTGGTCATCATCAAAGACCTTGCATGGTTATAAGTAAGAACATTTCCCCTCATATCCCAATATATTGCCACTTTTCCAAGTATGTACTGAGCCGTTATCATCTCACTGTATTCATCATCTTTTTCTGTCTTGTCTGGTATTTCTCAACAATGTTTCATGTTACAAAACAGAGAAAATATCCTGTTGTAAACCATAATAGGTTTTTCAACAAGCATGGAGCAACTGATGCTGGTCAATATGGGCTGACATTTGTAGGTTGGATGGCAATGGCGGCACCTTTATCTGCCCTGCTTCTAGTCTTAGTTTGGATCTGGCTAGTAGTAATGTTTCTTGGAAGGTAAAACACCTCTTTATAAAGATGATTGATCTCTCCTTCTCTACATCTCCTTTTTTCTATTCTATTCTTTACCTCAACCTGCTCTATATTGTCAGCTCTCTCTTTGCCTCTGTTTCTCTCTCTCTCTCTCTCTCTCTCTTTCTCTCTCTCTCTCTCTCTCTCTCTCTCTCTCTCTCTCTTTCTCTCTTCCACACTGTTTTCTATATCTATCTATCTCTATCTCTCTTTCTATTTATATATCTATCTAACCATATATTTATCTACCTCAAATTTTTGATCTTCAATGTTATTCTCTGTGAAAGAATATTTTTAATTACCTTTTTTCCTTTTCAGTTATTCAGCTTCATCAATAATAATTCATACCAGCAATCTTTTTTTAAAAGACCACATTATCTTTGTATGTAGGCCTTAATGCATTGCGTTTATTGAAATTTGATCAGCTCTTATATTGTAAACTTTATACATGCAAGAGGATTTTAAATATCAATAACTCATAGAATGTTGTTTTTATAATGCCATCTTTCAATTCATTAGTGAATTGTTCAACTTTTAAATGACATGAACTCTACATATATGAAGAAAATTTGATACTTGCTATGTCCTAGCTTATTTGTTAATGCCTTGGTTGCATCTGTGACCTGATTTAGATAAATTGATGGCAAGTTAGTTGACTTATATGTTTTGTTAGATAAATCTTCTTAACATACTTTGCGATGAAGCCTTTAAGGATATGTTTTGAGAAGAAAAGCATGAAACATCTAATTTCAACCTGCAAAAAATTGAAGAAAAAAAAGCTTGAAACATCTAATTCCAACTCAAAAAAATTTCAAGGCAAGAAAGACAGGGGAAAGAAAAGATCCATACTGTGGACAGTCACCTCGTGGATCATGGCAAACAAAATATTTGACGTAATCTTGGTCATGAAAAATCGTGACACTGGCAGGAAATGACCGTCAAGGCTATGGAGCAAGGCACATAATAAACTGCTTGGGCCTTGATCATCATTGTAGATAGTTTGCGACAACAACAAAAAAAAAAAAACTAGCAAGAGTGCTAGACAAAGACAACTTTTGAGAAACAAAACAGCACAAAAAGTCTTTTTGCTTCCCTCAATTTTAAATTTTCACGTCTTTTATCTGTGAATGATTCTTAGATAATACATTTAGTTTGAGACAATTCATGAAGCACAAAGAAAAAACCGTGACAAATTTGGAGGTCATCTGTCCCGATAAGGACCAAGAAGAATGAAAATTCTTATTGTTGATGTCTGCACCAGATCTGATACAATGAACAAGATTCTGTTTCAATTTCAAAAGGAAAAAATATTTAATCTCACATTGCCTTGTTCCCGTCCATAGCCCTAACTGGTCACCACCAACACCACCCTGTTTGCTGATATTGAGCTTCAAAGACATTAGGGTAATTTTCTGCCTACATATCAGCCCAGCAAGTTTGTGATTAAGCTCATCTATTTGAAAACTGCTTCATAATAAAGCTGGAGCCTATTGACAAGCCTATTGCTTTGCAAATGAAAATGAAGGGCCTCATAAGCCACAATAGATTTAGACTCAAAATTTTTAAATATGATCAGATATTAAGGAAAAACTTTAGAATCCCTGAGGAATTGACACTAACAATTCAAACCATGTAATTTAAGTTTTTAAAAATATTCAACTGTTAATTGCTTACTTGTCTGAATTTTTTTTATCTATCTAACAACTAAATAACTTGACTACGCAATGGCTTCAAGTGGCAAGTGGTATTATCCAAGTAAAAAAAAAATGTAAAAAATTGTGCAACAAGTTAATACCCTAAGATACTGGCATGAAACTGAAATACTTTTCAACGCCTGTAATCCATGATATTTTCTGAGTCAGTTAATAAATCTACCTGTAGGCACCAATGCATTTCCAGAAAGTAAGACTGTTATTGTGTTTCAAATAATTTCCAGCAATTGGTACTAAACACAGTGCAATAGACTTTTTGCTTGTAATAGCCTCACCATGTAAATCTTAAGGTTTAGATCAATCAAATAATCTTGTGGATAATTTTTTTTTTCTGCCGGCTGTACATCTTATCTGCTTTCCTCCATGCAGAAGCTGCTGCAGAAAAAACTTACGGCACATGACAGCTGTGAAGAAAGTGATAAGGAAAGAGCTTGCAGATATGGGCCCAGTCACGTGAGTTTTTCTGTCAAAAAATAGAGAGCCGTAGACTTTGAGACTCTTTAGATACCTTGTTTTATATTGACAATTTCTTGTTTGTCTGTGTGTGTGAATGAGTTCAAAGTTTTAGCTATTTTTATTCAACTAACTAATAGAATGTTTTTCACTTTAATAATAATTAATATTCATAAATCTCGTTTGGAAAACAAAAATCACAAAATTATATTTAGCAAACTGATCATGAGACTTGCATTTTTTCTCCTAGCTTGACTTATCCTTATTACTATTATCAGCAGCAGTAAAAATATTATTCCTCCCCCCTAGCATTAATAGTAGTGGCAGCAGCAGCAGCAGCAGTAATAGTAGTATTAGTAATAGTAGAAGAAATAGTATCAATATGAGTATAGTATGATCTTCTTTTTCTTCGTCTTTTAGCAGAAAGCAATACTATTGGTGCTGTTGTTTTCGTCATAATTTTTGCTGTTATTCCTGTTGTATTGTACTTTTTATGAAGACCATTTTGAAAAAATCAACAGCATTGCTGTAGTGCCATTTATTTGTTTGAAATATAATTTAAGATTTTTTATTTTTCTTTAATTCAGATTTGCTGAGAAAATGACATCAGCCTTGTTTGTCTTCCTAGTTATTTTGTGGGTTTCACGTGAACCAAAGTTTGTCACTGGATGGGCAACTTTATTCCGTGAAAAGTAAATTATGCTTGTTTTGTCTATATTTGCATACCTGTATATTTTACAGTAAAAAAAAAAAATAATAAAACTCTAAAACAGCAAGCCCAAAATATATGGGCAAATAAGCATTTTAATAGGCCAAGTGCACTCATGGGAAAAACCCACAAGATGTCAGGAACATCCACTCAAACTCAACCTTGGGCTTTGGTGGAGTTGCAACTAAGGCTAAAGTGGGACATGAATGTAAAAATTAGCCCGTTGTATTCATAGATCTGCCTGTTTTTTCAGTGTATTTTGACTTTTGATGTATAATTGAAAGAAGTCTAACACAAAATGCAAAATTAAAGGTGCTCTTGCATTACATATGATACTGATTGGTGTGTTATTGTAGCCATTTCCATATAAGCCATGTAACATTTTGACTATAGCACTTGCCAAAAATATAACTTGAAAAATGAAGGAAATGGATCAGGCAGTATAATGGATCCCACAAAAGTGTCAGTGTCGACAAGAACAAAAGTAATCACTCTGGAAGTGTACTTGAAATTCATACACCTCGTAGTTTCACTGCAAGATATGATTAGATTTAGTTTGTTTTTCTTTTTTTCTTGAAATCTAGATCTCAAATTCAGATTAAATTTTAAAATCTGAATTTAGCTCTAGATTTAATGTCCTATGCAAATCCTCGTGTTCATAGACGTGTAATCTAGATTTTACATATTTGATCTGAAGATATAGATTGAGTTTGTTGTAAAAAGCTTGAAGACTATGCTCCATCTATGCTTAACAGGAAAAATGAAATAATTTCAAGGTATACTGGGCTGTACACCATGTAGAATTACACACAACTTCGTTTATTATAGTAATCTTTATGGCATTAAATAGACAACTTCTTAGTAAGCTAATGATATTACTGTGTAGGCATTGTAGCCTACTCATAAACTACTCTGCAATAGCTTATTGCATTGAATTGAATTGCAGATTATTCACAGAAAAAAGGTCTCTGGCCGATGATGCACAAACACAATTACACACAGGCATCAAAATGACATTTTATAACCAAGCTTTGTAAGAATCTATTATTAAAGTTGGAGATTACAAAGTCTTTTAATTTTTTTGTTCTTTAAACAAATTAAAGGATAAAACTTGCCTTCTTTATTAAATGCAGTGCAATGAAGGGGGAGAGCTACACCTCAGATTCAATTCCTTAAGACTAGTAATAGAGGAATGAAACTTTATACAAATGATCCTTATGTAATGGACATGCGAAATCTACCGACAAAAAACATTTTTATCATTCGGTTGCTCTTGCAATGGCGGCCATCTTGGATTTATGACTATTTGTTTTGAATGACTATAACTATGAAAGTTGCTGACAGATTAACTTCGAATTTGGTTACGTAATCTTGAGATGCTCCTTTGTAAACAATCAGAGAGTTTTGTTTATATTTGACACATGTATTGATAAAACAATTTTTTAAAATATTGCCATTGGAAATTTCTAATTTTGACACCTTTGCCGAATTATTTTTTTTCAAAAATAAAAATTTTCACATTGTATTGAAAAAACAACGCTCTGATCGTTTGTTTGGCACTTGTTTCTGAACAATTTCACCAAGTTTTATCTGAATCCTCCTAAAAATAGCAAAGTTATAGTGAAAAATATATTTTTAAAAAATTGAATTTTGAAAAAACATCTAAGAAGTCCAATTTTTAAAGAAAATTCCTTTAGTGTGTCAGGTTTGAAAATCTTTGTATTCAAAATCCTCTTCTTCTGAACTTGTCAACATTTATTTCACAAAGGTATCTAAAGAAAAAAGAAAGTTATGACAAAAAATAAACAGCAGTGTAACAGAGAAAAGTAAAGAAAAATTTTGCCTGGCAGGGTGCCGCTCCCCCCTTAAACATACATGTGTTTCATCATAATAGCATTTGCGTCACAATTTGCACAGATATTATTCTTTGTCACACCAACTCTCATTAAAGTACGATATTAATAGATAAGCTTTTTGTCCTAAGAAACCTAATCAATTATGGATTTTTCAGAAACTGACAGTGTTGAACATGGTAAGCAACCTTTGGGTTAGGATTTAAATCTTAAGGCATTTCATAATTGTCATTAAATGCTGATTGATTTTTCTGAAAATTGTTAATGCACAAATTTTACTTTATTTGACTTAAAAAATGTTTTTGCTACTCCAACTTCTTGGTAAATTTAAAATCCACACTCCAACTCACCTTAAAATTCACTGGTAAGTTCAGAAGCACATTATTAAACTGTCAATTCTCTAACACGAAATTTGATTTAAAGCCTTTCTGGAGCTTAGAAATGTTCAACATGTCTAAAGTTTAATTCCACAATCCTAAATTCTGCACAGATTATAGGCCTAGATCTAAGGAATCCCTCTACAATGTATTTATATATGCCCCATTTCGGAAAACCATGTGCCAGACCAGTCTAAGATTGTTGAAAAAAAGTGTCACCTCTGGAAATTTCCTACCTAGGCATTAAGCCTATGATCAGATATAAGCAAGAAAATAGTGGCAGCAGTGTTGAAAATGAGATCAATATATAGAGAAGCAATATTGAAATGATATTATAATTTTTTATTTTATATTTATTGCCAGACCGATGAGAATAATGAAAATATCAATTGATAAGAATTAGTAATGATCAATAGGTGCAAAATCAACAGTTTGAGCAGTAGCAACTATATCACAATTTCTTAATCCAGTAAATTTATGTTTATGCTGTCAATGCCATCTGTTTTTCTGTGGTATGTACTCCTTAAAATTAATATTCACAAATATTTTCCAGGTATGTATCTGATGCCACAGCTGCCATTTTTGTTGCTGTGCTTTTCTTTATCCTGCCGAAAGAGAAGCCTAACTTATTCTGTTGGAGGCTACAGAACGGTGATTTGCTTTTTAATTTTGAATGTTTATGTATTTTGTTCTTGTAATTGTGTATATTGTATTAATTTTTCTCTGAGCAAATCTTATCTGGTATTTTGATAGCTACAACTTTAAGCTGCAAAGTTCAAATACAGCATCAAATTATGCAAATAATATATTTTCAAATCAATGTAAAATAATATAATGCACATGGGCAGGGATGAATAAGCGGTAAACTTAGGCTAAGCCTGGATTATGAGTATTCTTAACTATCCCATTTGTTGAACAGCCTGTGTTTTATTTGCACATTTATTAGGCTGCCAATGATGGCTCATGGAGTCTGTACTTCATGATTTCATATGAGCAATTAGAATGGCGTTCCAACTTTGGGAAGCACTAATTTTTTACTTAAAGTTATCTGACGGTATGAACTAAAGAGGTGTATTTAGGCAAACTTGAAGTACTCTAAAGGGCATTATTCATCAAGTCTAAAACGTGCATGTATACTTACATGGCATGTGTTGAGACAGTGTCTACTATATCATATCTTCTTTTAAAGTACCCACTTTTTCACGCAATTTAAAATAAGTTTAAATATTTCAAAATTACTGAACCTTTTGGAAATAAAATCAAATGAATTCTTTTTTTGCTATAACAAAATGTATTTCTGAATTGTTTCTAGAAAACCCAAGTTATCAGCCTCTAATGAGTTGGGATGCTGTACAAGCCCGACTACCATGGGGAGTGATTGTCCTGCTAGGAGGTGGTTTTGCTCTGGCAAAAGCTTGTAAGGTGAATGATATTAAAATATTGCCAACTGACTTTTAGCATTAAAAACCCAAGGACTGACTGGATTTTTTTTTCTAAATAAAACAGAAATCTTTTTATTTAAATAAAATGATATGCCTTAGATTCTGCCTTGACATATACATTTATTTGTTTTGTTTTTTTTTAATTTTAGTTATAAGCTGAAGGGATGAGTTTGAATCAAATAAAAAGCTATTCTTCTTTTTTAAAAGGGACTGTGCTAAACTTTCTGTGTCTTCTGAACAAGTCAAGGTTTTGACTTCAAGAGTTGGGTATTATCTGCAGGCGTTTTTTCAACGTTTTTTTTTTTTTTTATTTCAGTTTTTAAAAAAAAGGATTTGTATATTCCATTAAGCGAATTCACTCAAGGGGAAAAACCCATTGGCTTTTTGGAGTATTTACTCATTCACAACCTTGGATTGAGACACAATTGCATGAACGAGGAAATGGGGCTTGGATAAACAAATGCCATTCCTGTCAAAGATCCAACTATCTTCTCAGTGTATTTGCTTCATATTTAGACCCAAAAAAAGTCTTGCTGTAACATACAAATAATTTTAAAAGAATGATCTTATTTATTAGTGAAGGTTTGTTCATCATATGTCCATTATGAGTGGTGAGTGCTATTGCGTACACTATACAGGTTCATGGCAAGATTGAAATAGCCAGGAAATGGCAAGGTCGTGGATATTTACACCATGACGATCTTGTAAACAATTTTTCATTTATTAAAAGGAAATTTGAATGTTTTTTTGAACCAGCTGATTTCATTGACAATATTTCAATAAAAAATGCTCAAATTTTGCCTTTTCTTTTTGGAAAACTTTAGTGGGGTTTTTTTTTCACTTTTTGTCATCTGATTGACACCAAAGATATTTGAGATTTAAACAGCATTCATTTATGCAAATGAGTATCTTGGAGCCAGGAATATGTATTGGATGGCACTGTCAGTAACAACAATTTTTTTGCAGCTGACCTATTTGTCTTTTTTACTCAAACTTGATATAAAAGTAAATTGAAAACTCTATTTAGGAGAGATTTTGATAAATTTTATTCTGACGTAACTTTCATCTTGTTCTGTATGAAAAGAATGGCTGCTTTGTTTCTAGATCTATATGAGCTCGCCAAGTGGATTTTGGGTCCCTACTTTTAGTTCTTGTGCCTTTTTTAATTTGAAATCCGTTCTTCCAAATATGTAACTTCAAAGAAAAAAAAAAAGCCAAATCAATAACTTTAAAAGTCTTTCATGCCCCATTTCAGTTAAACCACGTGACTAACCAGGTAAGGGTCATTGAAAAAAGACGTCATCACTGGAATTTCCCCCTGGTTGCACTAAGCTTATTCATCTACTAGGCTTGACGCAGAAAGGTTTTACGCCTCCCAAGTAACTTAAATTAAGTTATATGCTTGGGATCAAACTCTAACTGACACCTTTCAAAGAAAGCTGAAATCGATTAGCATTTGGAAAAAAACAAGAAGCTGTATTCAATTTTAAAATGAGGGTTTTGGTCCCTCTGAAATTTCATTTTCTATTGAATGTTTTCTTTTTTCGTTTCTCTAAATTCTTCTAAACAATGATTTTGAAGCATATATGAGTAAAATTTTGTATATGACAGGGGCATGAATTAAATCCATTTTCTTTGGATCCATAAACACATATTGTCTGCTGTCGCCAGCTTAGTTGCAAGGCTTGGCAGGCACTGTGCCTTGTAACCCAGTTAGCCTACCCTATTCCCAGGGCTGAACAGGAAGTCTATCTTAAGCTCTGTAGCAATTGTGTAATTGATAAAAAATTTTTTCAAAAATAAGCACTTTCTCAAAAAAGTTTTGAAGGTAACTATGGCTAAAAAAAAAATTTTTTTTTTTTTTTTTTTTTTTAAATTTTTAAGTGTTATTTAATTTTGTGACAAAAAATGTTTTAATGTGGAATTTAATCTATTAGACCACAATAACACAAATCCAAGAAGATGATACAAAAACATGAACAATTTTAATGAGAAGTGGAATACGATTTCTAGCAATGCAACAGCTGGGCAACATCAAATTAGGCCATTGGCACCAATAAGATTTTAATAGCATAAAATGTAAATCTGTGCGTGGCAGCAATGTGCCAAATGCATATAGTCTCCTAAACATCAAAGGGTTTCTCATAGGTCTCCTTAACTAAACTTCTGCTCTGAGCATTACAAAAAGGCCCTGTGAACAATCTCCATCATCTGATACAAGAATTGTAAAGAGGAAATAATATTTAAATAAGTAGCTTTTTAAAGAGAAGTGGGCTTTTATATTGTGTCGACAGCATGGCTTGAAACCATTTTCTTTGGATCTATTACAATCTCTCATCATCCGATTCTGTGAAGTTTCTAGAGAAAAGAACATTTGCAGTTTTTTCAAAGAGAAATAAGCATGCTGGTTGACAATAACTCATGCATATAACTATTTGCATAAGCAGTGTTATTTGGTTGAAGTTTGAATGGTTAATTGAAATAAAGCAACAAGAGAAATTTCATCTTTCTCCTTCAAAAGATTAGCTGAAAAGTTTACCCCAAGTGCCTGCAAGCAAACTCATACAATGTATCTCTGTCTCTTTCACTGCTTGCATGTATTTTTTAATAAAACAATTATGCAAATTTTTTCTCTAATTATCTTTAGGCATCTGGCCTCTCAGCCGTAGTTGGTGCAAAACTGGCAGAATTTGACTCTTTAGACCCATGGCTCTTCAACTTGGTAATTTCAATGATCGTGGCCATGGCAACTGAGATAACCAGCAACACTGCCACAGCTACACTTCTGATGCCAATCATGGCTGAACTAGTGAGTGGTCATTTACGTTAGACATTTTTTATTTAGGACAGAAAAGATGAAGTACTTTAGGATAAAAATGTTGAGGATTGTTTCAGGCAATGAATGATTGAAATAGGTAAGATTTTTACATTATAACCGTAAAAGTGTATGGAAAAAGAAACTGAATTGGCGCTGATCAACCTAAGCTGAGTAACTACAATAATTTATTAGAAATACTGAATGTTTAATTTTGTTCTCCAGCTGTACAAAAGATACTCTTATTTTTTAGCACAATTTTTTCTTAGCAAGCAAATTTTGGGGCGGGGAAAGGAGGAATTTTAACTGTCCACAGTTAACTGAAATTGTCTCCTTCAATGATATTATAGCATATTGCTTTGTGCACACATTCATAATTTTATCCTTGCTATGACTTATACCTGATATCAACGTCCTGGTGGGGAAATAAAACTTTACATTATCTTATGACAATGACTTTGTAAAGCAGTTAGGGTTAGAAAAAGATACATTTAGATTAATTTATTTGTTTTGTAAAATCTTTAATCGCATTGCTACTGGTTTTTTTTTGTTTTGTTTTCTTTGCAGACTTAATTTGCCTTTCTTTTGCCTTTTTTTTTTCTTTTGTGAAAAAAAAATCTTGACATCTTCATTTTGGATTCCATAGTATGAAATAGGCCTACTTATTGGTTTTGATATCAAAGCTGTTGCTTGATGCTAAGTTTACCCAAAAACTACATAGAACAGTCTGGATTTTACTGATCTAAGTTTGGCCATTGTTAGAAAAAGATAGAACATGCCACTCTTTATAAGAAAAGAGTTGAAAAAGATTGATGAGGAGGGGGACTGAAGGGAAAGATGTTAAATAAAAAAACGTCCAAATTTCACTAAAATCAGCAACAACATGTCCACCCTGAAATCTGCAGAGATCTATAGAACATGTTCACAAACTCATCAACCAACTAGACAGCCAATTTGTAGGACACAAGTTATATATTGTAGTATTTCATCTCTTTCTTTATGACATAAATTTAATATATTTATCACATTCAGTGTATGACATTAATAGGATACTTATTGGGTGCATGACATCATCAGAATACTATACAGAGAAACGTCTACAGATATTTCCTTTAAAGCAAACTACCTTTTTCATTTCAATAGGCCGTGCAATTTTGTTTGCTTGAGTGTATCTTACTTATACTTTATAATGATAATGGTTGAAACTTTTCTTTTTCTTTTTTTTTTTTTTTTTTCCTTAAAATCCCAGGCTCTTAAACTAAATGTGAATCCTCTATACTTAATGTCAAGCTCCGCTCTTGCTACCTCATTTGCCTTCATGATGCCAGTTGCCACACCACCTAATGCCATTGTCTTCTCCCATGGTCGCCTCACTTTACCTGATATGGTAAATGCTGTATTTCTGAAATGAAATTAAAAATATACTCATCTGTTTCTTTGTAGTGTATTTCATGAAATGACCTTTTAGTAACATCTATAAGATGAAGGAATCAATTAATCACCATTATTGTAAGATGATGAGCTAAAAAAAGATGTAGGTTGCATGCTTTGCACTAAAAACCAATGCTAGTAATTTGAATTAGCAGGACTCAAAAAGCTCTTACAACCAAGTTAATAAAATTCCTGAAACATGTGCATCTGAAGAGAGAAATAACTAAGCATTTTCAAGAAAGAAAGTTGGTTAAAATGAAAGATATTATATAGATTTTAAATAAACCATAGAACACAATGTCGTTTAAGGAGAAGGGGAAGAGGGCCACATGAGGGGCCTTTTTTTTTATTATTATTATTTGAGATAGGAGATTACATTTGCCAATAATTTCATCATAGTCATATTAGTGAGTTAAAATTTAGAAAAAATCGTTTTCACCTAGGTTTCATGGTACCAGTTACTGTCTTCAAAACCTATCTTTTCCTGTAGTTGGACTTCATATTAGATGAAACTTTACAAACACATTCTCCTTACATTATCTAAGAAAAAAAATGAGTTGTTTTTTTAATCTTGAAAAGTTTTTCGATGTAAATTTTTATATTATATTGGAACTGGAATATGATTGTGCTTGGGAAATCACAACAGTGATTTTAACCTTATAAACAAAGAAATACTTGATTGGAACAAAGAAAAATGCAAATCAAAAGATAAAGAAGCTAAATACAAAATCCTAAAAAAATCAAGAGAAAGTGCCATGTGGCAAAAGACGAATGGATTAATCAACATTGTCAAGAAATAGAGTATTAGTAAAATATAAACAGCAAATTCGTGCATACTAAAATTAACATTGTGAGGGATAAGAAAATCGAATGCAGCAGTCCTGCTTGCATCAAATCATGAGATGAATTGATGTTAATAAAAGAGAATGAACTTTAAAACAGAACAATTTGAAGATCTTTTCAATGATAGGGGTTGAAAACCTGAAGTAAGGAAAAACCTACAGGATCCAGGAAATAGTGTTTTTAAAGAAGAAATAGAGGCAGCAATAAAGAAAATGACAAATGGAAAAATCTCAAGACCAAATAGCATATCAGATCTGACAAAAAAACTCCCACATGCAATATACAACATTGGTGCAATTCTAAAAAGATCTTTATAAATCTGTTTTTCTAGTAAAATTGCAAAGGTAATAGAGCGTGAACTTTATAGAACAATCAGTTTAATGAGCCAATTTACAAAAATCTTGGCTTGTGAGTTTTGATGCATAGAATGGTAAGAATTTAAATCTGGAAATATTCATCAAACAGTTTGGTTTGTGCCTGATAAAGGGACTGGAAATGCAATATTCACTTTGTCAATGATTATGAAAAGGTGTATAGAAGTGCAAAAAAGATTCCCAATGATGCTTCTTTGATTATTCTTAGGCCTTTTACAAAGACAAACATAAAGAGCTGTTTCACATGCCAGAAAAAAAAGACATTAATGGCAAATATCTTAGAGTGATTAGAACCTACACTGGGCTCAAACAGTATCTGTAAAAACTGAAGGAGAGTTTATTGGTTTCAAATCTTTCAAAAGCGGTGAGAGCAAGGGATGTGTAATGTTTCCTGATCTGTTAAACCTTTATAGTGAAATAATGCAGAGGAATTTAGAGGATATTTCTAGCTTAAAAGTAAATAGAAAAAATCGTAAAAATCTCAAAAGTGCACATGATATAGTTTTAATAACAGAATCTGGTGAACAAATTCCAAAACTTTTGGATATTATTGTTTTAGAAAGCTAACAAAAAAATTCGAAATTTATGATCATCTGAAAAAAATTCTCAATTTCCAAATTTATTTAGCAAAGGGGAAAGCATTAAATAAGTTTAAAAATTCAAATACCATGGTTACCTGATAATATCAGATAGTATATGCACAGGCGACATGAGGAAAAGTGTGGCCATGGCCACAGATTCATTCCAAAAAATGAAACTAATACCAATACTGTCAAAAAGAAACATATGTATGGACACTAAAATAAGGGTAATAAAAATGAATGTCAGTACTATTACATGAAGGTAAGTGTTGCACAATTAAAAAGGAAACAAAGAATAACTGGAAGCTGTAGAGGTATGCTTTATCAGGAGATTAATGAAGATATCATGGAAGGATAAAAAGCCAAATAAATCAGTACCAAAAGAAGCTAAACTTGAGTGAGCATTAATTAAAACCATAAGATGGAGACAACTGCAATTTCTAAGACATTTGCTGACACAAAGGTATAGAACACGTAGCAAATACTGGAATGATGGAGGACAAATATAAAATAGGTAGACAGAGAATGACTTTTATTGAAAGCTTTAACTCATGGCAATAAGTAATTGTAGCAGCGAAAGCCTGATAAGGTTAACTGAGAAAGGTTTGAGTGGAGGAACATGATTGTCAGTTCTACACAGGGTATAATGTCTGAAGAGGCTTTGACCCCAGTTTCGAGAAAAAGATCAAATTTCTATCAAATTAAATATGATATAGATAAAAGCCCCGACAACATTACAGGTTATATCTTTGGCAACAGCTATGTCAAATTTCAAGAACATTGGTGTATAAAGCTTAGAGGAGATAGGTTTTTTTCTGATGAGAAAAGCAAAAATGAAGTTTTTAGAGAAATGTATGAACATTTCAAAAAATCGTTGATATCTCAAAATGCAACTTTTTCCTTTTGCTTTCATCCTTGAATTGAAGACAGTATGTCCAATCATGCCTGAAATTGAAGAAAAGTAAAAAAAACCAGTTTGGGGTTGGTTCAAATAGCAAGCAATTAAAAGCATAGAAGCAATCAAAATTGTATCGATATTCACAAAAAACTGGTATAAATACCAAAAATTGCAATTTTTCAAAAGTTTTTGGGCAGGAATTGATAATTATATTACTCTTTTTCTAAAGAGCAAAAAAGATGCCAAAACTGTGGATATATCCTAGAAGTCAGGATATCAAAGTACATGTCTTTTGATCAAATGAGCAGTTGTTTCTTTGCCAGTTCAAATGAGTTGGAAGTTCCATTTTCACATTTTATGCTATAGGAACAGCTTGAAATTTCTTCCTGTAAGATTTTTCATGGTGAAAACTGGATAGAGCCATATTGATTCTGAGTCAAGATGTGGAATTTTCACTTTTTAAGAAAAGACACGTCAAAGAATGAAAAAGAGAGATTTAGAATTCTTTTTTTACCATTATATGGCAAATCAAATCCATTGAGACTAGTCTCAAGACAAATTGTACAAATGCGAATTTCATTTTCAATGCAATTAGCTTATTTTCCACTATGTATATTTTCCTATCCAAGAGATTCTTATCGTACCTAATTATCTTGATGTATCATTCAAACTCTCTAATGTGCACAGATGTTTAGAATGACTGTATCTGCATCTTTAGGATTTCTTGTGACAGAAATTACTGCGAAGGACATTTTATGTCTATTGAAATTCATCATTGTTTCTTTGTTGTATCTCAATTATAGCTTAAGAAAATGTGGGGAAATGAGGTGTTTTTTATATCCCTTATTTACTTAGATCAAAATGGTAATATGTTAGTTCAATTTCCTGCCAGTGTCTTTCCATGAAACAAAATCAATTATAACTATATGTGATCTGGGGAGGGGGGGGG
>BLXT01004129.1:1996806-2010508 GCA_019648995.1 Plakobranchus ocellatus | reverse complement strand
AAGTTTTTTTTTTTTTTTTTTTTAGCTTAAATGACTTTTTGGTGGAATTCCATCTGTTTTTTTACAAAACATGACTGAGATTTTCTCTGAAATATCAAAGTGGGGCTATATGCTGATGCTGCTGTTAAAACCAGTTTTAGTGTCCAAAGCTTCCATTTGTGAGTTTTCGATAGTGGAACTTAGATAGAACAATGTTTATACTAAGGCATAATTTGAGTTTTCAAACTCTTAAAAAAAAAAAAAAAGAACTTAAAAGACAGATACAAAAAAATTTTTTTTTCTTGAGTCTTATTTTGCCTCATCAGGTTTATTAGAGCTGCTCTCAGACTATTTCTCTCACAAATTGTATGATTGCAATACGTATTGCATAATGGCTGGACTCGAGACAGCATAACTATTGTTTTATTCTTGTCCAGGAAATGGTTTTTCCTTTCATGAACTTTTAGCAACCTTTTATTTGAAAGAAAAAGTTCCTTTAAACCCTCTCAGAAACATACTTTTTGTTTGAGAATGTAAAAAGATAGTTAATAAATGTTGTGAATGGTAGCTTTGGACCAATAAAATATTGTGCTTTGTTCTGGCAATACTTATTTTTACCTTGAAATTAATTTCTTGAGTATTCCGGGATTATGTCTGGCTTCAGAATACTTCAAACTAATATTTTTTCCTCATTTTATATCAGCATGAAGCTGAAGATGTGTGTAAGGTAATCGAACAAGTAAATAATTGTAGGTCGCAGAGAAATGGATTTTGAAATTTCGCCAAAACAGCATAGTGGCTCACATTTTTCAAACAAGCTCACTCTAGATGCTGATGCTTTCAAAATTTGACATACAAATCAGCTGCTACAGAAAAAAAAAATTTATTTGAACAAGTGTATCCCTTCCCAAACACTGTGAGAGCAAAATCCGTACATTTGCAGGAACAGCAGTTTATAGATAAATTCTAGATCAAAGCAAGGCCTAATCGTTCAAAGGTTCCCGCAGGCTAATTTACAAAATCTCACTTAAATTTTGTAGATAAATTTGTGTGCCCACATTGCTAATGGTACTTCTGTGTCATCGTTTACATCCTTTGGGGTTCTTAAAAATTTGTGTTCACTATAGGCGTACATAACTTCAGATCTGCAAAAGAACGAATCATTCACTGATCACTTGCAAAAAGAGACAGTGTGATAAAGATGGAACTACCATTTTATTATCATTTATCTTCCCATTTCAGAACATCACTATTATCATCAACATCAGCATCTTTATTATCATCATAACCAACATTACCTTTATCATTATCATTCTTAACATCATCAACACAGGCATCATCGGCATCACCATCGTCACACCACTTCCTCATCACTGTCACTCATCTTCACTATCTAACCCAACATAATCATCCTTAGGCCTACAAAGCTTTCATAAAAGTCGAGTACCATACTGGGCATATAAGCTTTTTAATATATGGTTGTTTTGTTTTTTTTTTAAGTTGAACATGCCAGGAAATCTTTTTTTTTTTTAACTTCTGCAGCTTATAATTCAAAACATACATGCAAAAACAAGGGTAAAAAATCTACAGTTTATTGCTTGGTTTTCAAAAATTCACACAAGCAGTACAGATTATACCAACCTACTGAAAACAGATTCTTTTACGTGGGGCTTAAGAGACCTTAATCTATCAATCAGTACATGTACAAGAAAAACATAAGGTCTTTTTAACCCAATGTTATTACTCTAAAACTGTGTAAAAAGATATTGCATATAGTCAATAAAAAGCATTTTTTCCCCTACAAGTGCCCGTCAAAGCTGATTCATTTTCACAATTTTGAGCGCTTGTTTTGTGGGCAAAGTAGTAGGGAATGGCCTTGACGAAGGCTTAATAAATGCGTGCGGGTTGTTGCAGGCTATTAGCTTTTTACCATACAAAACTGTGGGTTGAAAACAAATCATGATACACAATTTATATAGTAATAGTGCGGCAAAGGTTTCTTGTTGATTGCTTAACAGAACCTCTATTCTTTATCAGACAAGCTTGTTTTTGAAAGTAGCATAGATTATGTAGAACAATTTTACTTTGCTCTACACTCTTATGCTCAAGCAAATTATTCTGTAATGAATAGGTAAATAATTGTTTTCAAGTAATCTTTATCTCTTTAATAATTTGACAAAGAAAGATTGAAAGCATGAAACGATCTATGCAAATGAAATGGTGTGAAATGATATGTATTTTGTTCTCTCTGTAGAAATGCTGAAAATGGGTCCCTCTGGCAGTTCATCCATTGGTTCCTCCTTTCTGGCAGACACTCCAAGCAATATTGATATGACTCAGGTAGGTTTTGGGCTTTGAACATGAATATTCAATTTACAAACAATTAGTGAAGGGTAGAGGAATAGAAAAGATTTTTTGTGCTTCTTTTGTTTTTGTTTGCTAGCATTTTCATCCCAATTAACCATAGAACAAATTTTTACAATAAAGAGGAAACCCTGAGTGTTCTGGTTCATAAAAGTCTTAAAAAACCACATGTGTTCAAAAGAATTTAAGACATGAGCATTTTCTTGATGTCTAGGCATTATGGACACATAAATTGTAGCTCTTTGAGTGTTTTTTTTTTTTTTTTTTTAAACACAGGGAGGTGACACACTTCTGGAATTTCTCACAAATGTTCCTGTGGTACAAACAGCTGGAGTTCATGCTAACAGCCAAATGGCTGGTAGTGTTTCCATGCCTGTGACTCAGCAACAGCAGCAGCAGCCTCAACCACCTCAGCTACCTCCTCAACAGGTTATGTCACCCCTCACCCAGCTCATATCAGCCCCGAATGACAGCCCAATGGACAACCAAATGGTCGTCTTTCAATCCATGACTTCAGTTGACAATGACAGCGGTAAAGGCGAGCAGCCGCAGTTATCTCAGTGCGAGCTTGCTTCTACTCCTACCATCTTTGTGGGCAGTTCAGGAGAGGGAACACATGCTCAGGCCTACTCACTGGTCACATGTGGTATGAACACAAATGTCAATAACAGTAACAATGTTAACATGGCCATGATGAACACCCTTTGTCAGAAAGTGGTAGGTGACACCAATAATTCGGCTGCTGGGGCTACCTCTACAGAGTTGATTATGCAGATGTTACAGCAGGAAGCACAAAAGCGGCAGCTGCAACAGCAACAGAGACAATTGCAAGAGCAGCGTGTCAATCAGCAACGGCAACAGCAACATAGGGTTAAATCACCTTTTATTGCTCCCAAAATCCCCTTTCAGCAACCCACACGGCAACAGTTTCAGCAAATCTCGCAACAACAGCACCAACAACAACACTTTCAACAGTCTCCATCTGAACAGTCCCCATTGCTGGCACAGTCTCTCACTATTTCTTCCCCCTCTTTCCCTCGTATTAATCCTGCAACTTTTGGAGTCCCAGTCTCTGCTCAAAGGACTTCTCATGCTGTGTGTGCCTCACCCACTGCATCACTACAGGGGCATGACCAAGATTCAACAACTGTCAGGAAAGGCAGGAGACAAGGCAAAGCTCCCATTAAACAGCAAACATCAGCTTCTGGTCGTAGAGATAGTGGTGGCAGTGGGACTAGTGGTGCTGTGTCAGACCTGGCTAAAAAGAAAGATGGCCCTTTTATAGTGCCTGCGGTAAGGAGAGCTACAGAAATTGAATTATTGTATATCTCTAAATTCATTAGGTTTTTTCCCTAGTTTAACTCACTTGCGACGCGGCCCGCACCTGTTGCGGGCAACCCAAAAATTCCCTGTGGACGGCGCCCACAACCCTTGCGGTTTTTACTTTTATTGCTCTATAACACCTATAATAACCGCACAAACAACTCGCCACCTATATATTACCGTTCCTGAACTATTTCTTCATCGGCATTCCAAATCGCATTTTTATCATTGCGGAACTCGTTATTTTATAAAATAATTTAGAACGCGTGTTGCAGAACCGAAAGTCAGTTCAGAAATAGTGAAATCTGAGAGGTAGATGGAGATCTGAATCTAGGTCTAATGCGATGATGGTCTTGTATAGACATAGTCTGTTTGGTTTTATTTAAGGCAGACAGATCTGGGGAAGAATTTTTTGATAATGATGTCGAGTTTTTGCCTGTAGAAAGTCACAATGATTCCAATGATGATCTAGATCTAGATCCAGATAGAGAGTAGATCTAAGAAACGCTCAGAGTAGTAGATCTAGGAGCACTAAATCAAGACCGAAACGAAAAAAACGAGCACAACCAGATGATTTGCAGTATAGATATCTAGATCTAAATAAATCCATTGAAGTCAAAAGCATCTCTCCTTATTTTTGTGTGTTCTTACCTGTTTGCTGCATCTTTCATTGGCTTCAGAAAATTTTCTGAAATTTCAAATTTTTACCCTCTTTGTATAAAACATACAAAATAAACATATCAAGGTAGCTGAATAAAAAGTGCTGCAACTAACAGATCTGAAGATAAATTTAATGTTTCCAAAGATTTAAAGCTTCATTACTTTTTTTTTTTTTATTAAAAAGGCCAAAAAACCTCAGTCCTGAGGGAATAGCAAGAGGAGAAGGGGTCAGTCGCAAGTGAGATATATCTTTTGATTGATCTAAGCATAATTTTAGACTGACAGCACTCCAGTATAAAAGGGAATCATTTTATCAGATGTATTAGTCCTTTTTACTCTTGTCATTTCACAGGTTTTATATTATACTTAACTTATGGGTGCAAGCTTGCCTGCCAATCAAAATTTATCATTAGTAACTGCTGGCTAACTATAATTGGGAGCAAGGCCAACATTATAAAATGTGCTTTTATTTTGCCAGAGAGTGAAGAATATGGATCATGTTTTCGGAGTTTCTTTAACTTGACAGGGAATTTTTTTTGTTTTGTTTTTGATTCTGGGATTAACTTAGACATTTATCCCTGAGTTTTCAGTAATGGATCATCAATGTAGGCTTTCTGGAAGGATTATCACAATGAGTTACGATTTGGTAGTGAACCTTGATCCACAGCAAAAATAGTTTGCCCCCACCTGTCTTTAAAAATTATCATAGAATGAAGACAACAGCAAGTATGTCAAATACGCTGCATAGGTTTACTTAGAGCACATATTCCATATTAAAAAGGTAATGCTCAAATCGCTGAATTTATGTTGTTTTTTTTTAATTTCCCACCTCGACTTTTAGTTGGAGACATGATCTAGATCCAATTCAACTAGATTGTGTTATTTACATCTAGACCTCCAGTTTTCTTGATTAACTGTACATCTTGTATTCAGATATATTCTGGTCTAAATCTAGCTCAAGGTAATGCATGTAAAAGTCAGGTTCTTTATACTACACTACCAGTTAAAAACTAGACATAGATCTAGATCTAGGATTCTAGATGGTTGTCACTGGGTATGTAGATCTCATCTAGATCTGGATCTTGTTTAGATCTGAATGTAAGATCTAGATGATTAAGACAAACTGAGCTGAAGTTCTAGTTCTATTTAGAATTTTCTATTTCTTCTAAAAATGATGTTGTGGTCAAGGTTGATCTAGATCTAGATCTTCATCTCTTTTTTGTTTTATTGTAAAAGATGCCTGTGTTTCCTTGTAATCTATCAGGAGCTAGTTAGTTTTAAATGGTTGTTATATACTCAAAGGTAAGGCTAGATCTTGATATCAAATTCACATTTCAGTGGTTGGATCTAGACTCTAGCAATAAGATGAAATTGGGGCTTTGGGCGTTTAGTTAGATTTCATCCAGATATCACTTGAGTGAAAGTGTAGATGCAGATGACATTCTTAACAGTTTGCATTAGTTTGGATGTTATGAAAAAAAATTACTTGTAGTAGAAGCTGCAGGCCAATTCAGTTTTGTTTGTTTGCACCCATGTGCCAAATTTTTTTTTTATTGAATGAAAAGACATTTTTAACAACCACTATAAAGTTAATCTTTCCTCAGCACCAGTTTTAAGCAGTAATATATATTATTCTTGTGATTTAAAAATTAAATATCTGAGCTTTATAATTTTCACATTGAATTTAATCTTATTTTCAATTCAGGCAAAACCAGTAAATGGGCCTCGAAAGAACAGAACCATAGCACCCGCTCCAGCCATTGCCCCATTTGTTCCTCCCATCCCACACCAACAGCAGCAGCCATCTTCATCGTGTCCACCATCCAGCTCAACCTCGCATGATTCCTATTTGGAGAAATTACTCAAAAGTGGTATAATCAAAGTTTAGCAAATAAGACAATGCTGGGCTTGCTCTGTTCTGATTAAATTTTTCATGACAGGCTAACAGGCTATAACATGTTTTAATAGGACACAGTATCATCTAGCTTTAAATGTCTGCACAAAACCTAAGCAGGAAGAAGTGTACAGAAGATACAGAGATGCCAAATCTCCGGATTTTTAAACAAATATCCATCCAGAGCAAACCTCCAGCCGGCAATTTCCATCTGTTAAAGACTTAAAGAAGGAAACACTCTGAATGAAACTGCTCCATGTAACTGTTTTGTTTTGAAACAACATGGCCACCAATTTATTTTCTGGACCATGAACTATATTGATAATTGTAAATATAATGAACTATTATAAATGATTTTCTTAAAATCGATACAATAATTTAAGTTTATAATTATAATTAGTATAGTCCAATGTGGGCCCCAATTAAGTATTTGGTTTCATTTTCAAATTGTGATACATGGCGTAAAGCTATGTGATGTCTCCAAGGCCTAGCCATTCAGACAAATATCTGCTTGCTAAAGGCATATAGAATCTAAAAATGAAATGTTTAAATGAGTTTTTATTTCTTACATGGCTAGACATAAGCTATTTACTTAAGTGAAAGAGAGTGAAATATTGCAATTTATGAGAGCTATACATCTAGGCTAGATCTAGACCAAATCTTGAGGAAAATCATTGTGATCAAAAAAATAAAAAAATAAATAATGTAGCTCTATATATGAGATCTGGACCTAAATTAAAACTAGAGATTTACAGGATTTTTAGAGAGGTTAAGGTGTAAATTGCAATTTAGATTTTTTAAAAATAGTGTTTCTCCTGAAACTTAAGCCTAAAGAAAGGATAATCCAAGTTCTAGATCAAAATAAAAATACTTCCTCATTCAAAAGAAGAATTAAGATGTAAAGAGAGCCACATTTTATCTAGATTTAAAATAAAGAGGCTATATATATCATTCAGCTGGTGCAAAAACCAAGGTATCTCATTAAAAATATAATGGATATTTCACCTGTGTTCCAGTTGTTGTCGAAAATTTGATTACAACAACTACACATGTGACAGTTGGTATGGTGTGGCACACTATAGCCATATATTGAATCGTGGAAAAGCTCAGGCTTTTTTTCCTAGGGCCAGTTGGCATGTCTGAGCATAGTTCCTTTTTTTTTTTTTTTCCCTAAATACATAAAATGTGAACAGATTCAACTTGGCTGCACTGGAATTTTGCCATTACAAAATGCACTCACAGTTCATTAACATCATTTAACTTTTTCCCCACTTTTCTTCATTATGACTTTGTAGTTTCTACTTTACATCATGCAAAGAATGCATCTCCTGCTCAAGCATGACAGAAATTTGGGAGAAAAAGTAGCATGAACATGCCTCTCTTGTAAAATGATAAATGTCTTTTTTTTTTTATTTGAAGGTGTATAAGAGGGTTACACTTTGTATTTAGATTGGGAATTAATTAAGCTGAATGTTGAGTCTACCTTGAGATCTGCAGGAATCCTTCTGCCATGGCCTGACATAGGGTCTGAAAGCCTGAGATCACCTTGATAGAGCTGCCAACCTTACAAGTAAAATAAGCTCTGGCCATTGAACATATTACAACAATTGCTTAATTGTACACCTTCCAAAAGCCAATGTCAGACTAATTGCTCAAAAGGGCAAAATCAGCCACTGCAGCATCTCTTCAGTAGTAAGTTCCTGAAGGTCACTATATTTGGAACTTCAGTTTTAGGCAATGTTCCTATTTGCTTTCTCAGGTAGGCCTGCTGTCGAGTGTTTTGTCTAAATTCATGCATTGTGTTACCATGTAGCTTTTTCTAAATATATATCAGTCTATGAACGTGAAATTTTTTTTTTGGTAATCTTACACATTTTTGGCTGAATGGTTTGGCAGCCCTGCTCTGTTATGGATTTACTGCAAAGACCAAACTGTATGAAATTGAACTTGTGCTTCCCAGTGTTTTTTGTTTTTCATCTTGATTAACCCCCCCTTCCCCTTCTTTTTAAGGTACATATCAAGGGGCCATGATCAATATGAAGAAAGAGTCTTCCCAACAACATAGTATCTCAGGACTTGTCAAGGACAATCCTATTCAAACAACCACAAACTTGTACCAGCAATTGCGAGCTGCCAGACCTTCCCCATCTTCAGGCAATGTGCTTGACCAGATGAAGCCACAGCAAGGCCCGGACCTGGTCACTATTTCAGCTGCTGGTAACCACATCCAAAATTCACTGTCAGTGTTGACTGCTGCCTCCTATCCTGGTTTAGACCTAAACTCTGTAAGTCCAATGAATAAATTTGTAAGGAGTGATTGACATTTTTTTTTTGTTCAAGTGATATAATCTGAATGAAGTTTTTATTCAACAGAGTACTCTTTCATATTTTCCTAAGCATCTGTGTCAAGTAAGAAGAAATCTTTTTGAAAATTGGCAGATTTATTTATCTATTTATTTTGTTTTTGCGTAGGTGTGTGAATGAAAGACCTTTAGTTTTGTATTTAATTAAAGATTATATGCAATTGTACTTTTATACAGAAATAATGCTGCCTCTATGACACATTTTTTTTTCCAAAGCATGTTGATTAATATCGGCTACTTAACTAATGGTCTCTTTAAGCATATTGTGGTTACTTTTTTTGTATACCTGTAGATAAGCCAGCAGAGCATTGGAAATATGGTCCTTCCTGTCAGCTTGAGCAGCCAGCTGGAAGCCATGACTACCATTCGTGGGTTGGGAGAAGGCCAGTCGCAGTCACAGGCTTCAAGTTTTAGTCAGCTCGCTGAAGAAAAAGGTGAGTCTTATCATTTTGGAAGTTTACAGAAAGGGGATAGCAAGGTGAAGAAGGTGGGATAAAAATGTGATATGATTGAATGAACTAAAATGTTAATGGGATAAAGTAGGAGAAAATAAAAAAGACAGCACTTTGGGTAATAATGGGAGGAAAAATCTAGAGAGTAAAAGTTTTTATATGAGTGACATACTTTATTGGGCTTTGAATGTATGCTGCAAGTTGTAAGGTCTATTCCTTATGAGTTGGGTGTCTGCTATAAGAGTTAAAATATTTTTTCTTATCTTCTTTTTCATGCTGTTTCGATAACTTAAAATGCTTGGTTATGAAATATTAAGAAGAGCCTAGTGTAAGGGAGATGTGAGGCCATCAATGATAAAAAAAAAATGACAAAAAGTACTTTAAACCTACAAAACGACTTAGAACAGACATGCCTACCATCAGGGACATTCTAAATTCATTCTGGAATTTCATCTGGCAGTGGCTTGCTACATGGAAATCCACATTTTGAATCACAAAATCCAAAATATACCATTTTTTATTTTAAAAAGATTAAGTTGTGAATTATTTTTTAATTTGGTTTATCATGAAAAATAAAGGAAAGAAAATATTATTGATGACTTTGTAAAACTGCAAGATTCTGCTGCACTGCTTTGAGCACATTTTTAATCATATGCCTTTTTTTTTTTTTTCCCTCCTTGGTATTTGTTTCTCTACAGTGCCCTCAGTGCCATCCTCTCCAAGAACCCCTGTAGCAAGTCCCCCAAGCTTTAGCTTAAAGGCATCGCAATCTTCACCTCAGCCATCCATGGACATGTCAGGCAGTCTGGCAGAGCCCATTTCACCTTTTAACTTGGTTGAGATGTCTCCTTCATCAGTGGTAAGTTTTTTATACAGATGTTTCCAAGCTTGACTTAATATTGGCATGGCTCTATCCTTTAAACAGCTAATTTGTTGAAATGTTCAGTAATGCTTCAAGTTGTTCAAATGTCTTGCAACCAGTCCAAAGAAGTTGTATCTTGGAAAGATAATGTATCAGTTGTAGATTGAGTACAGGTTTGCTGCTTTTTTCACAAGGGTATATATTTCTAGAGAGTCATTTTGATTCTCTGTTCCACTTTGTTTTTAAAGATTTTGACTAGCAATAAAAAGAAGCAAAAAATTAAGGCAACAGCCTCTTTTTCATACCGATCATTTCTAGCGCATGCATACCTGCCTAATATTATGAAAAATTTGTAATCATCTTGAAAATTGTTCACATTAAGAAAATACAAAAATGTTCCTCACATTATGAATTTTGCAGTGGCTTAATTTTTTCTTTTTATGTTTTTCACAATCATTATGGAAGGTCACAATGCCAGTTAAGGAAAAGAATGCATCACAGCCTATGCACTGTGGCAAAAATAATACAGGCCCAGCAATGCATAGCACAGTAGAGGTGTATTTTACTAAATGATCATTGGTACATAACTGTAGCCTAATCCTTCTTCTAAATTGAAAACTGCATAGTGATCTGTAGCTGTTAACATAGACTGTATATCTGAGGTGTAAATAGAATCATTGGAACCAATGATGTCAGTTAATAAGTGGTTTTTTATGTTACTAATTTAAGGTCTATGTTTCTAATTTTATTTTTTCTAGGAATACTAAATTGTAAAATCCCAACTAGGTTGGTATGCGCATAAGTTCTTGGGAGTAATTTCAAGTATTGATGTTACTTTGATAGTGGGGGTTAGATCATGGTTCAGTAGTTCTCATCACTATCTAAAGTCCCCTCTTTTTTTTTTTTTTTTTTTTTTTTTTTGAATTTCACACATGAAATAAAACCCATTTGGAGAAAAGCTCTATTTCAATATCAAAACTGTAATCATTCTTAGTGCCTTGAGCATGCAATAGTTGATTTAGTCATGTTTAACACAGCAGAACATTAAAGAACATAGTTTATGCGAGCAATTTGCATTCTTTTTTTTTTCTTTCCAATTTTCAGGGCGACCCTACCTCCCCTGGGTCAGCTGACACTGACTTAATGCCAGACTCACGGCGGGCAGCACATCTTTCGGCCGAACAGAAACGTCGCTGGAATTTGAAGGTAATGCCTGCTATCTTGTGGAAGCGCCAGAGCTATCCTTTGTGTTTACAGCCTGGTCTTACATCAGTGGCTCTGTTGGATACTGGGAGGGGGTTGTCATTACGTGACCACATATAATTCTACTAAAAGTTGCCGCGCAAACCACAAGGCCAGTTTTGTTATGCAAATTATCAGACTAACTTGTGGTTGGGTACAGCACAGTATCTTGACATCAGTCCTTCTTGTCGGCAATTACAAGTCACTTCGCCTCCAGTGTGGGCCTACCCTAATTGTTTGCAATTTTTGCCAGAAAGAACTTTTTATAAAGAAAACTGGGAATTAAATATCATGGAAGTGTAATATTTTCTCTTTGTAACTCACTTAGGTAGGTTCTAAAACATATCTTGCAGTTACTCTTCAGTGATCCTTTGACGTGCCTGATTTGAGTGTAGGACTTATTAATCATGTCCACACAAAACTGCCTAACCTTTGCTTGAGTCTTACAATCATTCTTGCTGGAATTCCTGGGCTGATCCAAATCTTGTCCACAAAATATTAAGACCAAATTAAGAAAGTTGAGCAGCATTTCTATATTATGTTTTTTCTCCATCTGCCATTTCAGACTGGATTTGACATGTTACAGCAGCTTGTCCCATCCCTGTCGCAGAATCCAAGAGTCAGCAAGGCCACTATGCTTCAGAAAAGTAAGTAAAAACTTGAGCTATGCATAGATTTTATCACCATTCACAGCAGTTGTCTTATGGCAGCAAAAAATGAAATCTTTGGCAACAAAAAGGATGACAAAAATCACAATAGATTGACTTAGTTACAAGTTTTTGACATGATAGACTTAATTTTTTTCTCTCATAATTTATTTAAGTGAATATTGAAAGAATGTACCTTGCTCGATACCTACAGACACCTCACTTGTGTATCAGCTTAGTTGAATTAGGGAAGGATGGACAGCTTTGAGAGTTACAAGCTACCTATATTGAAAATCTGAAAGTATATAGACACCTTACTTATGTATCCACCATGTTGAATAAGAGAAGGATGGACAACTTTGAGAGTCACAAGCTGATAAAGTCAAATATCAGACCCAGGTCATAAAATGACTTCACTATCTTCAGTGTCCCATAAAATCTAACCTGAAAAGCAAAGCTCCAAGCATGTTATTTTTTTGAAGGTCCATTTGCCCATTAAGGCATGTTCGAACACCTGTTGTTTATGTCACAGTATAGGCCTTAAAATGTCTGCCTCAATATAAATCAATAAAAAGCTCATTCATTCATCCTTAGTGTGAAGAAATCTCAGGAATCTGTTTATTGTATGTTAATACTTTTGCCGCTCATCCAGGACAAGTGCATCGCAAGATGTATGAATTGACAGGCTTGGAATCATAGTTTTTTTTTATTTTTATTTTTACATTTAAAAATCTTGAAACCATACCCTCATAGAATTACAAAAAAAAAATTTTTTTTTTTTTTAATGCATCAGATTAGGAAACTACAAAAGTATTTGATTCATTAAGGATTTTGCCCCAGCACCATCACAGAAAAACAGCTCACTGATGGGGCCAGAGCTTCTAAAATGTCTGAATAAGGCATCTTGAGCCTTGTTGGCTAGTGATCCATCTGATGAATGGAAAGACCGTACATAGTGTACCATAGCCAGACATGCCTTCCGGGAATCCGCATTTTTATCTCAAAATTTGGAATTTTGTTGATTTGTGATTGGTTGCACTCTCTGAAATAAACCTTGTCTAGGTTTAGTAGTACTTCTCTGCATAAATAAAGTGAGAATATTAGGGGACTTGGAGAAAAAAATTTTACAACGCTAACACTGTAACAAACTTTTCAGACAAACTTATTTTCACACAGTGCTCTTGGCTAGACCTTTCTTCATTTAAAAAAAAAACAACTCTCAGTCATCGAGCATGCAATTTATAGACTGAAGAGGGGTTGGGGTGGTGTGGGGCATAGAGGAACATCATTATTAGGCCCACCATCACTGACTCATGGTGCATTGACAGTTGGTTGTTTGCACTATGATGTCACTCACGTGGACAAGGGTTTTTTCAACAGGCATATCTTTGCAAGGAAAACAAATATAAAAATGTTGACGGCAAATTTGAAATCGGCGACCTTGATTTAAGCGAAGCATTATGGCAGAATTTCAAGTTTAATAGAAATAAACAATTTGGGATAATTTTTTTTTAATCTGTCAATTGGAAGTCAATGGTTTTGTTAAACTTAAATATATAGACTTTGAGGCTAACTATATGAGCAGTCTTATAATTCTAGAGAAGTTATATCTAGCATTTTGCACAAGCCTGTATTTCAGCTTTTAACTCCTAGGTTTGGCATGGGGCTGTCTTATTGACGCTAGGCTCTAGCCATTGCCAGTCCTGTGATAATTATGAACTACCTATAGATTTAGAACTTAATATAAAAGTCTACATATCTTTGATGAGTCTGTCTCTTCAAAGTGACCAAAATGAATATTCCAAAAGAATGCATCGAGGCATTCCACATTTTACGGATAGAATATGGAATTTTCTATTTGAGAAGAATTAATAAAATTGAATTCTTATGGTAACATTGAAATCAGTGGCCCAAAA
>BLXT01004129.1:1982431-1993488 GCA_019648995.1 Plakobranchus ocellatus | reverse complement strand
TTTTTTTCTATCTTGAAGATGTTCTGACTGCCTTGACAAAGCTGTGCCACTCCACAAGCGTTTTGACTGAGCCACAAAGAGTAAAGGAGCAGGCCCTGAAAGCTGTAGACAAACCACCAGAGAAGCACAAATAGGGCAACCTTCACAACATATTCGTGTATCTCTATGGTGCAATAGGCCTTTCAAGCCCATGTTATATAGTTAAATAGAAAGATAAGAAAAAGCCATGGCGATTGTGTAACAGATTTCGTGAAACTGCTCCAGAACAAAAAGTTTCATATGGTGCAGCCATCTCTGCAAATGACTGTCCGATATCTGGGGTAGTCAACAACAAATAGGCCTATAATTCATCTGGTGCCGGTCTCCTTTTCATGTATGATGTGCCAGGTGCATACAGTAATGGATCCAAATTGCAGGAATGCTCTTGATGTATTGCTTGTTCACCTCATGTGGTGCCTGTCATATGCTACCAGGATTCTTCCTTTGATGCAGTATACGTGCATATATATATTGAAGTGTTTTGTTTTAATACCTTCCATACTTCTGACAGCTTCTGAGGTGGCCTGCTTTGTGGTTTACTCAAGTGCCTTGTGTTATTTCTGAGAGATGTTCACAATTGAAGCTCAACACTGCCCAATTCTCTCACCACACCTTCTGAGTCACAAAAGTCTTTAATTCCTCATTATTGAGATTATGCCAAATGAATGGAAAACGTAATATTTCTCAACTCATCTCTTTTCTTTTTGTGTATATTTGAAATGTGAGACTTTTCCTAAAAATTTAATTCTATTGCTTGCTCAAAACAGTGGCTGAATATAAGATGAAACTGTTGCTAGGACATTTAGCAACAATGCTTGCATGGTGTTGATTTAACTTCCTTGAAATGGATCGTATAGCTGTACATAGCCTGTATAAGATCTCAGAGACAGTTATTGGAAATGTGTTTCTCTTTCATGGAATAATTGCACAGAAATAACTGTGTTGTGAAACTTTTCTATAATAGTTTCCAGGGCTAATTGCATAGCAGTAATCTTTACTATTACTTATCCTTTTTACATTGTGACTTACATATCTATAACTTAAGTAAAATAATGTCATAAGACAAAACTTATAGACATTTCTATATGTGCATTTTGTCAAAGTGGATATGCATCTAACTATGGGCATAAAATTTCACATCTTGAAAAAAATTGTTTTTGTTTTATGTGTGCATATATACCTTTTTTTTTCTTTTCCTTTTTTTTTTAAATTCATGTGACCTATTCTTTTATAATACGAAATTTTATGAGGACTTTTTTTGCTTTTTTGAAGGCATCACTGGCAAATGATTGATATGTCGCTTGTGAGCACTTGAAATGATTGGCTCTGCTTGGTTTTAATCGGTATAGGGCAATTTTTACATTACATTATACAAGTTTGATATAATTGATTCAATTGCTGTAACGACACAATTATTTTAACAATCTTTATAAATAAATATATCTAAAGGCTTACAATCTACACTTTTTTTTTTATGGGGGGGGGGGGGGAAGGAGGGAGAGCATTGTGTCTTTTTCTTGATTCTGTCAAAAGATACGGAAAAGGCAGTCTTTTTTTATCATTTGGAGTCAATGAAGAATTTGTTTAAAGGCTCTGGTGCAACATTTTTCTCAGCAACTTTTGACTGATTCTCACTGTTTGCCACTTAGTTTTTCAAGTTTTCATCACAAATTCTCTTCCATTGATTGGCTCCTTACTTTCAGGCTATGATTTGTGGAAAAGGTAAACAGGAGGAGAGGGGATGGTTGTGGTATCTGGTTTTTAAGTTTTTATTTTGTTTTTGATGAACACAAATGACCAAAAGTCCCCAAACCAAATGTGATCATTGTGAGATCACTGGATAATAGTGCCATAAAGTTTGCAGGGGAGATGAAGATTTAATCAATGCAAAATTTGGAAGTGTGTTGTGTGTTTTCATGTGAATATAAGGTCTCGGGTGCAAGCAAGCATGTGTATCTAGAGATTACCATTGAAGTTAACAAATAGCTTGTAATATCATTGAATGGAAAGTAATTCACATAACTATGTAAATTTTAATATTACTGAGTTTGTGTACCACAAACACAAAAAAAGAGGTCCTTAATCTTTATGACCATTTTAGTGAAAAGCCAGTAAACACAACTTTTTGAAATGAAAATAAGAAAGGTGGGCATTCATGAAGAGATGGTCAGAATTGAAGTTCTATAAAAGTGGCTCAAACTAAAAGAACAGCATAGACCTAGTTTTAAATCAGTATTTTCTTGTGTTCTTTTTTCCCAATATTCATCGTCCCACTAGATAATGAAAGACCCCTTCTCTTTCAGGAAGGCAAACCAGCCAGTTCATTGTGTTGGCAGATTTCTGAAACGAAATTTAAGAAGTTCCAGATGACAGTACTAGATTTGTGTTAAGGACTTTTTGACATTGAAAAAGTATAGAGTTAACCAGTTTGTAAAAATTTAGGTAAGCTTGCTTTCGCCATACATTATTGTAGCCGGTTGCAGTTTGATTCTTAGCAAGCATTCAGTCCCAGTTTCATGCTTCTGTATTTCCTGCTTTGCCTGTAAAATCAGGATTTTTAAACTTGACCGGTCCACAGTCAACACCGTTGGTGAGCTGCTGCAGTTAATCTCAACAGATAGATACTTTTTTTGCACTATTCATGACAGCAAGTTGCTCTTTCACACACAGATGTAATGTACATACTGTTCCTTTTCTTTTCATTTTTATAATTGGATGTAGGCTTTATCAATGCTCTACAGCACACATTTTTGCATGGTTCCTTTTTTTATTAATTTTTTTTTTTTAAGTTTCAAATGAAAACTAAGCCATATAGTCCTGTTATGTCTGTGGGGCTAAGTTTGTGTAAAAAAAATAAAGGAAAAGAAACATTTTGTGCTAGGCTTTCTGCAAGCTTTAATTGTGCTAGTCTGTGCACATTCTTTTGAGTTATCGTCGTCATTTTCAAGTGTCAGATCTGGTGCAAACATCATCATTCAGGGACTTCTGTTCCCTTTTGTCCTCTGAAGTGAATTGATGGTTTCCATGCTCATCATGAGTTTAGCCTTTATCTGTAATGGATCATCCCAAGCTGTCCATACCATTGGTCACACATAATTCTCTTATTTTTCTGCATTTGCCAATGCATCTCAGCTTTTCAATTCTATTGTATATATTTATTTGAACAAAAAATTTTAATTGCCTCTGCCTGTCTTTCCTCCCCTTAAAAAAAACAAAAAACGAAGGACCAGTGAAATGAGACTTGGTTGTCTAGACTACAAAGCTGAACTACTTTTTATATATAAACTGCCGCGAAAGCTATTCACATTCACTTATCTTTATTTCGTTGTTGCAGTGTAATAATAAATATTTAATTTCAAAGGCATTACTTATGGTAATGCAAAAAAGATAGAATGATTGCTTTGTGTAGATCGAATCAGAACAAGTGTCTACAATTCCTTGACAAGGATTATGAATGTTTGCACTTAGTGTAAGTTTGGATTTGTTTTGAAGTTAGACCATCTTAACTCTTCTTATAAACTCTTGACAAGCCAAAGTGATTATTGTTTTGTAATCTCTCAATTTTTTACAGGGTCTTCATGGATATGATTCATGTAAATTGCACTTCTTATGTAGGCTTAACGAAGGAAACCCAAACCCAAAATCAGTAGGAATAATGTATTTCATGAATTATAATGAATGAGTGCAAATTTCCTAGGGCCAAAAGGATTTTTAATGGCCACAACGAGACCATATCATTACAATTGGATCATGTTTCTTGGAGAATGAGCTTATTAGTTGGGAATCATACGGCTTTTGTTGAGAAGCCGATATTCTGGCTTAGTCTACTCTAGGGCTTAGAGCACAATATACCCTTTCATTCAGCGAATAGATAGGTAGGTTATATAGCCTTGTAAGGTGAAGGTCTGCATGGAAAGCAATGGCAAATTATTGCTTCAGTGCTTTGACATACACAGTGCTCCTCAGCTCTGATAAAGATTTACAATGCAAAACTTGACACATTTCTGAGTAATCATCACATTGAATGCAATTTGTTTTCCCTTGCTGACAGGAATGGTTTGGGTTTTTTGTAAAAGAATTCTTTTACTTGTTAGTGAATTAAAATTATTTATCAAATTCATTTAAGCTGATTGCTTTCTCATTGTTGCAATATCTACACCTATTTCCATGAATTTAAGCCACAGAAAACAGTTGCCAATTTTCATATGGCATGAATATTCACTAGATTTTAATCACCGCAAAATTAGCAATTTGGAAATTGGATGTTGAAGGACTCGGCACTTCATATGGATTCCTCATGCTTCAGATTTTTCATTGGTCAATTCTCTCCTTTGTTTTTTGTATTTTGATGTATTATTTACAGGTTGGAATAGAGTATGAATTTCAAAACTATTTCAGTGCTTTTCAAAGTAATTTTTTAAATACATATTATTATAATATTCATAGCACCTCAGTATAAACCTGGATCTGGTCTGCAGAAACCTTTCCATGTAGCTGCTGTTATTGTTTCCAGACATTTTTTTTTTTTTACTGTAGAGAACCATTGCAGCAGATCCTGAAAAATTGTGATTCTAGCATTATGATGACTACATAGGTATCAGGTTGAACATTTCATCACATATACAGAGAATTAAAGGTGTGTGTGTATGTGAGGAGGAGGCACAGCTAGCAGAAATCAATAGTTCCATACAAGTGTTTATTAGACACCCTGAGAATGAAGTCTTTAATTAGTGAAGCAAAATATTTACCTGTACAATTATGTATTATAAAGTGTAAACAATCACTAGATTAAGTGGTGTATGCATGTGTTCCATATACAACAGTGCATATAAGGCTAGTGTGTGTTGTCACATTTTGGTCCATGCTCTCAGTTTGCCATCAACTAAGATTAAAGTCATCTTAACTATGCTCAATATAATTTATTTTCTTGTGTTGGTTGTTTAGTTTAATTCAAAATTAATCAATTCAAGGTACAAACCTAGAATTCAACATTACTGTCTCACAGTTAACAGTGCTTGTATTTTTGTTGCCTTTCATGTTGAAAATATTAGCAGCTAAGTTTTGCACTGCTGGTACAGGTTTTTTTTTGTCATGCACTGTTTTGTTACTGGTTTGTTTTTTTTAGTCCACAGGCTGGCAGCACTTCCCTTCCATAATCAATTTCTGTTGTGCAAGTTATAGACATCAAAATTTGTTCACAATCGTTCATTGGGGTGTTTAGTGAACATAATTATTATTTATGTAAATGACATTTTGAAATTTAGAAATAACGATAATACCAAAGGAAAAAAATCTTTGTTTTAATTTATTAGTAAGTTCATTAACTTTTAAATTTTTGTAAGTGGTATCTGAATGACACAATTTAATATTTAATTCCTGTGTTTCAAAAAATCAAAAATGACCCTTTTTTGTTTCTTAAGGACAAATTGTTTGCTGTTAAAGAAAAAAAAAAAACAAAGCTAGAATCAACAGAATTTCTTTTGGAAGGGAAAAGGCATAAACTGTCCTGTAGAAATTCATCACAAAAATGGCATTAGGTTTTCATTTTGAAAAATAGAGGGCAAAGTATAATTGAAACAAATCATATTTAAAAATGCAAATCTTGCCTTTACCTTATTAAGAGAAATATAATTGTACTGTAATGTAAAATGCTTTTGGTTTCTTTTTTTTGCATTGTAACAAATTTTAATTGGAACTCAGTTCTATTTATCCATTGGTAATTTTTATGTTTTTGTATTCGGATTCAATTCAGGTCAATTTGTGTAATATTTTTGTGATCGCAAAGTGTAATTTATTGTTGTAGATTTAGAGCTTTAAGCCTTTTTTTTTTTTGGGACTTATGAACTAAAGACAAATAAAATGATGATATTGTGCTGTGTATTTTGTCACAAGTCTGACATGTTACATGTATTTTCTTCTCGGCTTTGTCTTGAGAAGTACAAAGAGAAAAAGATAACAGATACATTATGTTATGGTTCAAATATTACGTTTTGTCGTAAAAGGCATAATAAAGTTTTGTTTTTTTTTTAAACATAAAAAGAATGATTCAATCGAACTGGAAGCCACTGCTTAGCAATAACATTGCACTGTTTTTGTTAAAAAGCAAAGTGTTTTGATGTGAAAAGTCTGTTCTTTTCCTTTCTTGGCCACTCATATTTTTTTTTTCTCCTAAGTTCATTCCCCTACTTTTAGTATACTTCTTCACTTCTTCTTCTTTGATAATTTGAAATTAGATGTACTCTGTTGTCAGTATGTATTCTTCTAAAGTGCCTGTACAAGTACTCAGGATTTGTAAGTCAGTATAAAATGTACAATATATGTAAATACTTTAAGCTAGAACACAGTCTCAGGGAATGATCTGATTTATTGCATACAAACAAAACAATTTTTTTTTTCAAATATAGTCTACATAATAATCTTTTCACATTTTCCCAAGACACTGAGAAATGTTTTGCACTGGAAGATTCATATGAACAGGAGAGATCATGTTGGTATTGAAGTTCAGTTCAACATTAAAAGCATCATATTAATGGATTAAATTAAGTTTGCAAAAAGCAAAAAAGGAGGGGGGGATGCTTTATACGCTGTGTGTGTAGTCCTACAAGCATGTTCTAGTGAAAGTGGCCCATGAACAGTTGCTGTAGAAAGAGCAAATTCTTACTGTGTTATCTTTGAGGCAGGCTTTGGCAATCATGTTCAAACTTCTGTCGCTAAGGCTCTCTATTTTCCCTATAATCAAAGAAGTCCTTATCAATATCATCCAAGAATTAATGAGTCAGGCATCAGAAAGAGAAAAGGAATCTGGACAATGATAGTGTGCTCTCATATATACAATAACAGCATGTTGTACATTGGATAACAACTGCTTGTAGTGCTGTGGTTAATGATAGCATGTAGTATTATGACTAATGATAGCATTTAGTACCACCATTGATAATTGTGGCATGTTGTACACAGATAATAATAGCATCTAGTTCTGTGTTAAATTCATGTGAACAAAAAAGAAATAATTTTCAGTGGGGTTTTCAACACTTGTGGCCATTAAATTAGTCTACTTTAAATTAATCTGATTAATCAAAGTTGCTATTTTAACATACAAGCCATTGACAAAAAGGCCTGAGTTTGTTTTCTCAGAGCTTTGTAACAGTGAAAACTAAGAAAGAATATCTTGATTCTATGTCAAAGTACAAGGATATAGCTTTCTCTTTACCCAAAAAATGTCACTATACAGAAAAACTATTTAATTTAAATTGTTGTGCGATATATTCATCTCCAAAGTAATTATCTATTTTTTTTTTTACACCGATAACTGGTAAAATCAGGATTAGTGGCCCATTTTAATTGGCTCTTGACAACTTTTGGGTTAAAATTGTTGAAACAAAAGAGCAAATCAAGTTTGATGTTGCTTTATATGTCTTAAAAATATATGATTTGTGACACTCAACTTGTAAAGACCAGTCTGAAGTAATTTTTTTTTTTTGTTTCTGATAGCAGTAATGTTTATGAATAGGGTATGTTTTTTTTTTGTCACCTTCACTTAATTATTTTTTTCTCTTGTGTACCCACTGTTACTTGAAAAAGGTTGTGCCATATGTAAAGAAGGAGCAGGAATTGCTTGCATTTAGAATTAGAAGATGGTGAAAAGAAAAGAAAACTAAATACAAAACAATTATTATGTTATATTTCTAATATTCCTTGACATTTTATGCTTCTAATGTGTCGTGATATTTGTGCCACAAAAATGCATTTTGAAATTCCATTTCTGAACAAGGAACACAATATTGCTAGATTAGAACTTCATAAATTTCTCAAAACTAGATGCCCCATGGATACAAAATTTGCTTCCTAAAGCATCACTGCTTTGCTTTGTCAGGATTATTTTCATCTTTTCTCTTGCTTATTCTTTCCTATTGTTAGTGCATGTTTAACACTTTTTTTTTTTAATGTTATATACATCATGAATTTATGAAGACAGTGGAAAAAATTGTTTTTCTATCATGGCATATTAGTTTTATGGATAGGGACAGCAATTAAACTTGCACTGCAGTACAGATGCTGGTGCAGCTTTTGATACAGAAGAGGTGCTGGAATGAAAATAAGTTGAATTTTTAAAAAAATTCTGCATCTATTAGCTTTTGTTTCTTATCTGTCTTGAAAAGGGCAAATTTGTATATGTTTACCATGATAATAAAAAGCATCGTATGATGTATTGAAAAGGCAGCAACTATCTGAGTTTTTCTTCCCTTTGTCTTGTTGCTGCTGGCATCAAGAAACAAAATCATGAATTTGTGTACGAAGCTGATCAGCTGAAATCCTACAAAAATTCATCTTCCATTCTGAAAACTGCGTCATTATTGCTTCTTTGCTTTTTTTTTTTTTTTAAAAGAAAACATTTGAAATATACATATAACTTTTGTGAACTGTGCAAATGACTATATAATGTTGATCATTAAAGGTTTTATTTCTACACAAAAATTCTTTTTCTTGGTTTGAAATGTTTACAAACAGTGTTGATTTTGTACTACTTAAAGTCTTTTCAACATAAAAGCAAGATTTGGTTTTCTTCATTAGGAATTTGTGCAAATTCCTTTTACTAAGGTATCATTAAAAAAAAATGAAATAGTACAGCGCTAACATCAATTCAGTCCAGGGCTGTCTTTTTTTTGTTTTGTTTTTAACTTTTTATGTTTCAAGATTAGGAGATTCTTTGGATGCAACACAGGCTTAACACATTTTCTTTATGTATTAATTTGCTCCTAACACTTTTGTCCCATGCTTACTATGCTTATCAATAACTCATGTTGATCTTTAGCAGCATTTCCCAGGCTTTAATTGTAGTTAACATTATACATGTGGTAGGGTACATGGTATACAAATTTATATAAAACTTGATTTATGAATTGTGTTCCTCTCGTTAACGTTTTAGTTATACATGTAGAGAATCAAAAGGAGCGCAATGGTCAGAGCCTATCATTAGGCCCACTAACATTTGAGATCAGACCTAGTATGAGAAGTGTTGACCTACAGAAAAGACAAGACGCTGGTACCATTTGAACTCTTTTATAGAATCCTGATTGGTCAGTTTTGTTTGAGAAGTGCTGAGCCTGCAGTAGAGACAGACGCTGATTTGATTTTGACTTTTTCATAGAATCCTGATTGGTCAGTTTCCTTTGAGCCTGCAGAACAGACAGACGCTGGTACGATTTGGACTCTTTCGTATAATCCTAATTGGTCAGTTTCCTTCGAGAGGTGTTGTGCCTGCAGAACAGACAGACGCTGGTAAGATTTGGACTCTTTCATAGAATCCTGATTGGTCAGTTTCCTTTGAGAGATGTTGAGCCTGCGGAACAGACAGACGCTGGTAAGATTTGGACTCTTTCATAGAATCCTGATTGGTCAGTTTCCTTTGAGAGATGTTGAGCCTGCGGAACAGACAGACGCTGATTCGATTTGGACCCTTTCATAGAATTCTGACCTAATTGGTCAGTTTTGTTTGAGAAGTGCTGAGCCTGCAGAAGAGAGGCAGAAGCTGATACAATTTGGACTCTTTCAGTTTGGCTGGAAAGTTGAGGAATGCAGAGAAACATTTTTTTTTTAATCATTGCAAAACTAGGACTTTCAGTTTCATAAAAACTTTGCCACTTTTGTCATCATTGTAAAGCCTTGTTCATTTGGTGGGAAAAGGGCCATTTCGTAATTCAATTGGTATTGGCCCTGTCATTTCAACAATAATTGTCCATTTGTTTGGTAATTGAAACTTTCTCCAGATACCTCCGAGACCATCTTCAGGCTACAAACAGTTATTATTGTGCCAGACACTGTTTACAGTGCGATGTCGGCGGCCTGTGAAATTATCATTATCCCATTTTTTTCCCAGTTTGGCTGGAAAGTTGAGGAATGCGTGATGGTGAACATCGATTTTGATAATAAAATAATAATTATCATGAAAGGTTAAATAATTGGGGGAAAGAATACTAATAAATTTGTCACTCTTGACACACGCTCTACTTTTATCAAACTCTAATGATTAGTTTACTTAGGAATCAGCTTGCATGACTTTTCGTTGTTAATAAAACGGTATAATTTTAGTCAAGAGATTGCAGCAGAGGTATTTCTAACTCACCAAAAAGTCATAATTGGAGAAAAATCAGAAAGAAACCTATTATGATGATTAGACTAACGCTGGAAGCGGTAAGCAATTGAATTTAGATAATTATGACATTCTGTACTCGCCTCAATTTTTTTTTTTTCCGAGTTAAACGTTTCTTTCATTAGTTTCAAATAGCGTTCCTAGCATTTTGTCGTCTTACATAGAAATTATTTTTATGGGCGTCCTATGATTTAGTTTAGCTCTGGATTATAATAACACAATTGCTGTATTATACTGTAAAAAGTAGTGAGACATGAAGTACGGTAAAAATTGGTCTTGGTAAGATATCAGACTGACCTGCTGTGAGCTGCTTTATAACTATAAGAGATGGGTCTACTGGAATCGGATGCCTCATAAAATAGCAGAACTCAAGTTCGTTTCTTCGTTTAAATGCTTCTCAAAAACATCTTTAAACGCATCGTTTTAGTACAGAATTAGTATATGCCTGTATCTTATCTCTCACCATCACAAAACTCACGCTCGCTTTGCTAAATCAATGGTTTCAAATGGTCAAACCGTGACTTTGCAACTTATTTGGACCGGTCGAGAGGTATGAACTTCTCTCCCTTTATGTAATGTGTCGATTTTATTTGTATTAACATCTTTTTGCTGTGGGTGAACGGTGTTGAGGCTAAGCGCTACAGATTGACCAGTACTTGGAATGTTTTAAGCGGCTAAGAAGTCTGACCCAGTCGATGCCATAGATTGGTTTCAGACCATGTACTCGGGCATATCGTCTTGTTTGAGGCTGAGCTCATCACTTTTCTTGCATAAAGTATCTTTTGCCCTTAGCGTGGCTTCTGTTAACATTATTAGCAGTCAATCGATAATCTCGACAGCAGTTGCAATATCTACCCAGCCAATCTGC
>BLXT01004129.1:1937455-1951946 GCA_019648995.1 Plakobranchus ocellatus | reverse complement strand
CTTTGCACTATGTTCTGTATAATAAAAAAGCATCTCCCCTCCTCACCCTCTCCTGCCCTTGTCCCATCATTTATACTATACAAAGGCATTTCTCCCCTTGCCCGTCTCTTGCCTCTGCACTATGTTCTGTATAATATAAAAGCATCTCCCCTGCTCACCTTCTCCTGCCCTTGTCCCATCATTTATACTATACAAAAGCGTTTCTCCCCTTGCCCGTCTCTTGCCTTTGCACTATGTTCTGTATGATAAAAAAGTATCTCCCCTGCTCACCCTCTCCTGCCCTTGTCCCATCATTTATACTATACAAAAGCATTTCTCCCCTTGCCCGTCTCTTGCCTTTGCACTATGTTCTGTATAATAAAAAAGCATCTCCCCTGCTCACCCTCTCCTGCCCTTGTCCCATCATTTATGCTATACAAAAGCATTTCTCCCCTTGCCCGTCTCTTGCCTTTGCACTATGTTCTGTATAATAAAAAAGCATCTCCCCTGCTCACCCTCTCCTGCCCTTGTCCCATTGAGAGGAACTTGAGCTTGTTGCTGCCAAACTCAATCCTGTCAGCAAGCTTCATCAGATCACTGGCAGGATCAGAGCCAGGACTGAGGATAAACACAATCGGAGACATGGGCGAACTCTGCTCAAAAACATTCTCAAAACTGATGATGGGCGGCGTCACATACTTCTCGCCAATCGTCTTTGTCACATACTCAGTAACAGCACGGTAGATGCGGTCCACACGGAAACAACGCAGCAGCATCAGGCGCTGGAACTCGCTCAGGCGTTCATCATAGCCCAGAGGGAATGGCTGGGACTCAGGTGTGTCGTGGTCAAACCACTGGAAGGGTGCAAGCAGAGAGGAGAGATAAGGAGGTGGAGTGATGGTACAAGTGAGGAAAAGGATATGTACCTTTGTTTGATAAGTTTAGCTATGCTCAATATGTTCACCTGTCTTCTTAAACAGAGCCACACCAGTGACAGAGATGTAGGTAATCAAGGGACTTTTAGAGGTTTGGAAATCATATAGATCTTGTATTGAATCAGCATCTAAAGCAATTAAAACATTCCATTAGTTTCCTCCTTCTTAAACTATTGCAGGCAAACATTGTAAACAACAGCAACAAAAAAAAAAAAGAAAATAAAATCACGAGAAAAGAATCAATGACCATGGTGGTAGGAATGAAAAAAGTGATAGATTTATTAACCTTTCTTAACTTTTGTAGGCAAATCATTGCAAGTATAAAAAAATAAGAGAACAAATCAATGATTATGGCGATCAAAATGGTACAAGGGATAAAAAGATATATTAATCCTTCTCACCTTCTTCCAGGCTTTCTCATTCCGCTCAATGTCATCCAGTAGAGAACTGAAAGAAGAATAGTCTGTCGCCAAACGGTTGCAGTCCTCCCATCCCTCGTCCGGGAACCATGCAAATGGCTTTTTTCTCTTACTCTTTTCAAGAGCAACTTTGCCCTGTAAAAATACATCGCAATTTTTCATTCATTATTTTAAATTCTATCAAATATTGTTCTCTAAATTCTTAAATAATAAATGCAATCAGAAGGTGTCAGAGCAGAATAGTGTCAAAGTCCAGAGAGATGGAAAGCATGAAAGGAAAAAGGAGAGGGAGAAGGGAAGAGCGGCCAGGTAGAAAGAAAAATTGACAGAGGTCAAGTGGGTCAGTTCTGTGCTAAACAGCATGTGTACAGCTATGCTCTTCAAAAATAAAGTAATGGCAACAGAAAAAGACCATGTATCTGTGCAGTTCAGGTTACCTTGATGAAGAAGTCCAGTTCCTCCTGGGAAACTGCCTTCTTGTCTTGCTCCAGTTTGATATTGATCTGGAACGAGAACAGCAGCTTGTGCCTCTCAAAGATACCTGAAACACAAACCATAAAACCATAATGTTACCAGTAGCTTTTGAGTCCTGTGTGACCAAAAGAAATTGTTAAAGAGCTGATAAACGCTTTTTTTCCCCTACAGCTTATGTTATTGAATTTCTGAGTGAGGCAAAAATATTATTACTATCAGCATTCATGGGGAATTTCAATCTTCCCATCAATGTGATTTTCCAACCATTATCATAGTATATGGAAGTCGAACTGGACTAAAAAAAAAATAAAAAACCAAAACAATGTGTGTTAGGGATGTGTAACTAATATTTATTGGCCTGAATAGGCATTGATTGTACAGAGCGCTAAGTGTGACGTCTCGTGTGTCGATTTGTGTGCTGTGTGAGTTTTGTATGCCTTGTTCTCGTGTGTCGATTTCTGTGCTGGTGAGTTGGTTTTAAGTAAGTTTGCTAGGCCGTTTAAGTCAGTCTTGCTCATAGCTTTCTCGGGGTAGGATCTAGGTAGACTAGTGAGAGTCTACGTGTATGTTTCATGACTCTAGTGTCGTAAAGAGTCTTCATTGTAGGCTAGTATCCAGACTTAGAATTCTGAGAGTCTACGTGTTATTTGATAACTCTAGTTTAGTCTTTATTGTAGATTTGGACAGTTTACGGTGATAAACTTGTTCCTGTGTATGGCCGCCCCGAGTCTGCTACCACCAAGTCTCAACTGACGAAGAGAACCCAGCAAGCCTTAGCGCTGCGTGAGCACCTTCTATACGCCAGTGCTCCTATATCCTGCGCTACTATACTCCAGTGTTCAGACGTGTTACAGTCCACGGTCTCTGCCATCCGACGTGTTACAGTCCATGGTCCTGTCGTCCGACGTGCCATATATCTGAGTTGCCGGACGTTGGTCATTTCTACGTCCCCTACTGCTGCCCGGCGGTTGGTGCTGTGTCCCCTGGCGTCGTTCCAGGTGAGCAACTGAGCCTACTCTGGTCGCGTTGACCACCATGTGTTCGGCACGCTGCCATCACTTCGCCAGCCAGCCCTGTCCTGGGCTAGGGAGCCTCGCTTCCCGTCTACACTGCCTACTCCCTAGGCTCTGAGAGCTTTCAACTCCGCGCCGTTGGATCTTGTTAGACTGGACCGGACAGAGGAATCGTCGCCGTTGGACTCGAACATATAAGTATTTTCATAGTTTTATAGCGAGCTCGAACTCTAGTGTTGGCCATAGTAGCATAAAAGAGTAAAGTAATTTTAAGTGATTAGTGGGGAATTCAGGTAGTCATAACCTCTATTGCAGTCGTCTGTTTCTTCTGTCTTTCCTTTCACTGTTAACTGTTTGTGTTATCCGTCTATTTGTATTGAGTTTTTTAGGTTATTACTTTCATTTGATATTTGCTTATCTATTTTATATAAACGTTTGAACTGCCAGTTTTGAGTCGTTCATTTCTTTATTTGTATAATTGTAAGTTTTTGAGCACAAGCCTGCCTTAACAATTGCAATGGTAATTAAAGGACACTCTTCATACTGTGGTGGAGATGCTTGAATTAGACACAACAATTAAAAGCCTGTTGATATCAATTTTGCTAATATTCTATGCAATGGTCAGGAAAACCAGCATAGCTTAAATATATATATAAAGAGAGAAAAAGAAAGGCTGTGTGTGATTATACATACCCCACATAAAAGATTACTTGCAAAAGTATGAAAATCTTAAATAATTTCAATGAGTAAGTTCTATTTTCATATCACTTCTATATCTCCACCAATTAAAGAAAATAGCTTCTAATACGATTTTTCTTAAATTAAACATACTGTCACATACACATATTGACGCAGTCCTACATAAAAAAGCCCAAGACTTTCCCCTCTTCACCTGTGCATCCATAGTTGTAGATGTTGTGTGTCAAGGTATCCATGATGTTCCTGAGGCGTTTCTGTAGGATGGAGTCTGGCATACTCTTCTTGAGCGAGAATTCAAACACCTCCAAGTAGGAGGCCAGTGAGTACTGGTACATGGTATTCACCGAGGACATCTCGGCCAAGACGAAGAACAGGATGGCTCCCCGCTTGGCGGCAGGACGATACCCGTCTCTCAATTTCTCTATGTCAGTGGCGGTTTTAGCACCCAGCTTCAGTTTTTCAGACACCTAGAGAAATATATGAAGGATGTCCATTTTCACACCAGTTTTCCTTCCCTTATATTGTTTCAGTCAGTGGTGCAGCCTCATTTTTTAAAAAAGCTGAGCAAATTGATTTGGAAACTTTCACTTGTATTTTTTTTTATATCTATACTTGTTTTGAAGCAGAGGATTGGCTTTTTAAGACATCAAAACAAAAAAGGTACAAAGAAAAATTTACTTTTGTCAAGTATAAGCTAAATTTCATACTTGCAACACATCCAGTCTAAGGTCTGGAATAAAGTAACATCCAGAAGTGCATTTTTTAAATCATTGCCCAAGTCTGGAGATAAGAGGTGGCATGGTCTCTCCGGTAATGTTATTCAAAAAAGGAAGATGCTCAAGGATAATAACGAAATTATATTCTACCCGACTCATACAAGATCTGCAGCATCTTATTTAAAAATCTTAAGCTGAGTGTATTACTGTATATGAAATATTTCTACTGAGCCAAGTTTTCATTGATGGGGTAAAAAGTAAGAGAAAATCAGGCATTCTTCATTCACTGTTGAGCAGAACTACACAATAATGGTAATAACATAAGAGAGGATACGATAAGATTTAACTTTATTTCTAAAAATTTGGATGCTTGATAGCTCAAACTGACAAAAATAGTTGCATTCTAGTGATATTATTCACAGAAAAAATACATCTGACAAAGCGCGTAAGTACACATGCTTACACACACAAACACACTCTCATATTTCTTTTGTTACACAGGCACACTATCCATTATCTTTTACAGTAAATATCATGACTACAACATCCATCTAGAGAAGTTAAAATGGTCTATCCATATTTTCCAAATGTAGAAGTATGATATTTATAATATCCAAAAACAAGAAGACATGATGGCTATCTGTTTACCTCAGTTGCCTTGGTTTTTGTCTCCTCCAGTGTCTCTACAAGCTCTACATTGTCCAGCATGTTGCCCTGGGACTGGGCCAGTTCTCTCAGAAGAGAGTCCTCAAGATCCTTCAGCAGCTTCTTGTTCACACTATTGAAACAAGCAATTCAAAAGTAAGGGAAGTGGGTCAGAGTGCTGCTTGACAGGGGGAATATATCAATCGAATTTCTGATACAAGAGAGTTTAGTGATACACGCATGAATGAAACTGAGTTTGGTTTAACATCAAATGTTATAGGTTTATCCTATTTTTGTTTTAAAAAGTTTTGGATACGAAAAATTAGTTCATGTTTAAATAGTCATTGAGCAATACATATACACGCTGGCCAGGTTTGCAACATTGTGGGAGGCATGATGAAAACAGTGGGCAATCTGATGTGCTTGGATTAAGCCTTGAAGTGAAAGTTGAAAACAAGCTAAAGATTTTAGCTTTGAAGCTTAAAAGACGCTATGATGCATATATTTCATGTCAGCTGCTAATCGTTTCTGAAAAAGAAAATACTCAAAAATACAATTTTTTTGCCATCTGCTAGTGACACACAGACCTGGTCTCTTGAATGAGCCTCTCTCTCTGTTCCTCCAGCTCTTTCCTCTCAAACTTGACAATAACACTGAGCAGCTGATCCTCAAGACCCTTCAAGGTGACGGTGTAGTTGATCACCATGGACTTGCCAAAGATATTTGGCCCATACTTGGGGTTGGCCAGTTTGGTGTTCAGATACAGCCGGAAGTTAGGATCATAGTCCACTTCTTTGTCCCCAAGCATGACAAATTCACGACCTTGGCCACCTGAAGGTTAAAGACAAGTACAAACAAACTCTTAAACACTAAGTATAAAAGATGTCATTTTTGGGGGGTCTTGTGGGAATTAATGTTTGTTTTAATTTATCATATAATGACAGATAAAAAAAGCAAGAAGAACAGAATGTAGATTATTAAAGTATTATCGTATCTAGTTACCACACTATAACAATAAAAACTCCAAAGCTATATATATATTTTTTAATTTTAATAGGAACTCAATAATGTATTTGTTTTCGTGGCTCTATGTAAAGGGTAAAAAGATATTGTTACCCATTAAAAAAAGAAACTGGTCATCATTGAAATGCGAAACAAAGATACTCACTGAGGTAGGTTGTTTGTGCCCAATTAAAAATAGAGATAAAATTGTTTTTAGAATAGACTTTCTGTTCTCTTACATTTCTCATCCTAGTATAATGTCAGGGGTCAATTATATATATAAAAAAATGCTTGTCAAACACTGTAAGGACAACTCATTACCTTTGATATTCTTTTCCAGGACATTATCAATAACTGGATCAATGTATTCATCCACGTCTTGAAACAGGAAAGGGAATCCATACTTGATTGCAAGTTCTAACTGTTTGAGGAAGTCTGGGTCGTTGAATGTGCATACCTGAAATAATTAGATGCACATAACAGAATTAATTAATCAGCGTTATACTTATTTTGCAAAGAGTGAATTTGATGAAAGGACAAAAAAAACAAAAAAAAAAGATTGAGGAAAAACATTTTGAAAAAAAGAGTGGCAGAAAGAGCGTTGATGCCAAATACATAGTGTAACTGTATATTTTATAGCATTTCATTCTACTAGGATATCTGGCATCTGGCTCAAGTTGAATAGTAGGGAAAGAGAGGCTGATAAAGTGCAGCCCATCACTTCTGCTCTGGTCTGTGAGTCAATTCAAATCATTTAAGTATTTGAGAGGTTGAGCTAAAAAGAACATAATAAAAATAAGCAGAAACCGGAACGAGGAATAATGAAGTTCCTACCTTTGCAGGAAGGGAAAGGCTTTTTTTTAAATCAAATTTTGAAGGCCTCTAAATAAAGGATTCTACCAGACTGGGATTAATAACAGATACATAATTGAACTACCTTTTTCACTTTATGGGGAAGTCTATCAACTACAGCCTCGTCTGTGTCTTAAGACAAGAGACAAACACCCAACATACAAACAGTCAAATAAAAAGAAGGACAGAAAAAAAAAGAAAAAAAAACTGATAAGATAAGACAGATATTCACCTTCAGATTATTGGGCTCTTCTTTCTTTTTGATCCAGTTGAGAGCTTGTTGCTGAGGATCTATACACATAGGGAAGCGGCTTGCCCTGGTCGTCAGGATACCATTTTGAATTGACAGCTCATCTGGTGGAAGACCTTCTGATGTCCACCTTACGAATAAGAAAAGAATAATTTTCTTTACAATTCCAAATGTAATAAAATATGATTCTCGAGTAGCTTGTCCTGAAGACCATCTTGAGATGTCCCTTTTCTCTGTAGATAAGATTTGAAAAATGGCCATAATGATCTTATGATCACAGTCGAGCCTATAAAGTACCAAATTTGTATCTCCAACTGCAATTTTTAGTACATTTGAACTTTTTGCTCTCACAGAAAGCTCAAAAGAGGCAGAACAACTCAGTACATATCGAATTATGTAGAGACTTAAAACAAACGAGCACTAAATAAGTTGTGACAAGGTAGTGTTTCTCTGGGCATTTAATCAGAATTATGATTGGAAAAGCCTGACAACTGATTTTTTTGACTGTAGAAGAGAAATAGGAAGAAAAACAGAACTCTGAATTATTTTTATTTATAATCGCAATCTATTAACACCAACTCACTTGCTAATCTCCACATCGTTTGTGAGCAAATCCTCTAGCTTGAATGGGTTGCTGAGAGGAACCTCTCGCTCTTGGAGGTCATTCACCCAGTCCTTGTAGACCAGATCATTTCTGAACTCCCAACTAAAGGCACCGACGTAGCTCAAGAAGGCAGAGCTGATCAAACAATCTCCCAAAAGACGGATGCGCTTTTTCTTCAGCTCCTCCAGATCAATGTTCCATCTGTCAACAGGGAAAGTAAAAAAAAAAACATATTTATTCCATACAGAATTATTTCCTGCATTATCTTTACTCATTGAAAATTAACTTCCACCACATTTTCTTCTGTGTCTTCCCTACTGGGTCACTCTTAGATTCCCCATCCCCCTTTCCCCCTCTCTGCCACATTTTCCTCCAAAAGAAAAAGCTCTCAAACTTTAATCCTTAAATCCTTTATTTATAGCATGGTTTATGATAAAATGCCCAAGGTTTTTGTATATAGCCAGACTACAAAGAGGTCAGCTCAGACTTTCAGGCTTTACTATAGAATATCTGCGAAAAGGATTTGTAATTGAGTTGTATTTAATAATGACATTTAATTCAAGTCAGGTTGCTAAAGCTGCGCAAGAACAAAACTTATTTTATTGATTTACATAAATACACTGCTCTTATTTTAATTCTTTTTCAAAACTATGCTGAGGATTCATACCTTATTCGTGATGGCTTTGTTGCCATTGTTTTTTTTGTTTTTTTAAGTTATTGCATTATACATCCAACCAGCAATACGGTATAGAAAGCTCAAACACAGCAGGAACTGGTATCCAATTGTTTGATTAAGAACACAAGTTTTGATTAAAAAAAAAAAAAAAAAAAAACGCCCTGCAACCTACCTGACCTTCTCAGAGCCCAAACCGGAAATTAGCTTATCTGCGGCAATGAGACGCCTCTCCATGATGGTGGCTTCTTCTACAAGCGCCTGCTTTTCTGCCATAGCTTCTTCATACTTTTTGTTGAGTTCTTGCAGTTCAGCTTCCAAGGCATTCACCTCTTTGGTTACTTTGTCCAGATCACGCTTAGCCTGAATGGTTCAAGATTTAGGAGGCATTAAAGTGAGATGATTTTGATGTTTTTAAAAAAGCATACAAAGAATAAAACATGGTATCACTAAAGAAAGCACATGGCAAGATGAGGTAACAACTTTTAATAAATCATTTATAATAAAGTGCTTTGAACACATATGATCAAAACCTAAATATTGACATGCAGGTGAAAATTTCAAATGTGGGAATGATCTCTTGAAAGTCAGAAAAGTTTGGATTTGATAATAAGGATACGCTGAAAAGGTCTTGTATGTTTTACAAAATACAGAGGAGATTATGCTTATGCAGGTATCACAATCAACCAATTTCATAAGCGATTTTCTTGGACGCGGCTCGACTACGAAAACCATTACTGCTTGCTTACTCTGGTGGTTGTATACTTTTACTATATTTGGTTGCTCACTCAAAATACGCACAAAGAAACAAATCAATCTTTTCAATGTATAATTTTTATAATAATCCCTACAGACTCTCTTGCCTTCTTTATTTACCAGGACAGAAAAAAAAACATCGCACATTCCTGCTGGCCAATATTTTTCATCGCAGGTTTGATGTCCTTAATCCAAATATTACATTATCTTGTCATGGTTTCTTTTAATTGGTGAATTTTCTCTTATATTTTCAGCGTGTAAACCTCTATTTACTTGTATGTTAATCTATCTATTTGTGGATCTTTTTTAGGGTCAAAAGTGATAACTTGTCACTGCTTTATAAATACTACGTGAAGGCAAGAAAATGACTTCATCAACGCAGAAGAGCAAATGGTATATATATATATATATATATATATATATATATATATATATATATATATATATACACATATATTATGAGCTAGGAGAATCAACAATCATTGACCATCAAAGAAAGAGAGTTTTTAGTATTTATAAGACATATTCTCACCATCATATTCATTATCTGAATTTCTACTTTTGTTCTTTTCATGGTTTGCATATCCCTTATTCTCTGCGTATCTATCTCTTTTCGTATCTTATTCTCTATGTATCTATCTCTTTTATTTATCCTTTTTTATTCTTATTTATAAAAAAGAGAACTGCACAAGAGCATCTAACCAGCAGAAATCATATATGTATGTTTTCAAGGTTTTTTTTTTCTTCTCAGGAGAATTTATCTAACTAGAGCAATAAATCTGCAAAAGTAATCAAGTTTTTTTTTCTCCATATTTGAATCTTGGAAGGAAAAGAGAAATCCCCACTGTCACTGTGTCAAACTGGTTCTGTATCTCTGCCTACCTGGAAATAATTTCTCTCCAGCTTAGCCACCTTCTCCCTCTTGGGTTTGATTTCTCTGGCCACAGCACAGTAACCCATGACAGCTTCCACAAACTTGAGCAGACCCGCACCGGCTCGACTGATGGCTCGCATCTGCTCATTGGTCATGTCAATGTCTTTTAATAATCCTGAAAAGAGAAAAAAGTACATAATACAATTAAGCAGTGGAATATGATCAGTGTATTTGCTCAGTGCATCTGCTCATTGGTCATGTCAATGTCTTTTAATAATCTTGAAAACAGAAAAAAAAGTACATAATACAATTAAGCAGTGGAATATGATCAGCGAAAACCAGGCACAAGAAATCAGATTTGCTCAAAGATTATATCAATAATTTTTAATAATCCTGAAAAGAAAAAACAAACAAACAAAAAATACAATCAGCAGTGAGACACAATCAGTTTCAATTAGGTACAAGAAATCTGATGCTTCGGTTGTTGATGCGAAAAGCAAAAACTGTACGACGTGTAAAATGCCTGGCAAAAATTTGCCTTAAGGCTGATCCAAAGAGTTAGAACTCACTTTATAAAAGTTTCAAATCATTGATGCAGCCAAAGCCTACCTTTCGTAAGATTTGCTGTGGTAAAAACTGTGGGAATATAGCAATTCTGTGCCAAGATATATGGGTTTTATTTGAGTCTTTTTTTTTAAGCGGTAAGAAATCGAAAAAACAAAATTTGAACTTTTTTCCTCAAAATGTTATATGACATCTGATACACTATGACTGGACTCAGGGTACTTTGATAGAACAATTTTAATCAGTTGTATGTAATATACGGGCAAAGACAAGTCCACGCTTGGCAACCTACTTTGAATGCTGCTATGATTTTAAAGAGACACATAAATCAGCCAAATAATAATTACTTTTTTGTTAAGACCGTGTTGGTTTAAATAGAATAGCAACTCATTGAGTAAAACATTCATAACTTATTCAGCCTCATCTTTACACATTTTGATTATACTTAAATGCTTATGAAAATTGTTATGGGCATTACAGCAGCTTTTTTCTTTTGTATGCCAACTCATTGTGACAGTCCAGCCTTATTTTGATAAAAAAAAAAGTCCTTTTTACCAGATGATCCATTCGACCAACAATCAAAAACATAATTCTATCAACTGACAAAATTGAACTCATATTCGACAGGCTCATCATTAGTCAAAGATCAACTTTCAAAAGATGAAAACAATCCTGACAAATAAACACATCTCCATCGAAACGAGGAAAAGAGCCCTCCAGTGCTACATAGAACCTGTTCTAATGTATGAATGCGAAGCATGGACAATCTCAAAGCAAATTCAAAATAAAATAGAAGCAACAGAAATTTGGTTCCTTAGAAGAATGCTCCGGATACCTTGGACCGCAAAGAAAACAAATGAGCGAGTTCTGAATGAAGCTAATAAAAGAAGATCACTGGTCAGAACTATAAGGAAACGTCAAGCCACCTTTCTGGGCCACGTGATGAGAAGAGGAAAACTGGAACATTTGGTAACAACAGGAAAGTTTGAAGGAAAAAGAAGCAGAGGAAGACAAAGGGAGAAGATAATGGATGGACTGGCCACATGGCTTGGACCTGGAAAAGTTTCAGATATACTGGCCGCCGTCAAAGATAGGGATTTGTAGAGGGACATGATCGCCAACGCTTACAAGCAAGGCACGTGATGATGATGATCATAAGGCCAGGATTTCCCATGGTTGTGATTGGATTGCCTGGTACAGTTGAAATGGAATTATCTTGGCAAGTCCCTATGAGCCTGTTCTTATGCATGTTTTGTCAAAAAGGCTTTTAAATCCTTCTTGATATATTCGAAAAAAAAACATGATTAGTATAAATATCTATTCAAATCCAGTAAGAAATTTTCTTTAAGGAGATTATAAATGATATAGCAAAACATGCGGAAATGCCTTTAAGATTAAAAACTTACCTTTAATTGTACCGATCTGTCTTTGGCCAATGTTATCCACATCCAGCTCTTTGAGCATCTTGAGGAAGTTTGCCTCTGACATCATACCCTTGGCAGATTTCCATGAGACCTCACGGATTCCTTTCATCACTACAATACACTCACATACTGTCTGCACCTCCCGAGGTGGCTTGGCGAAAGATCTGGTTGTAAATAGCAAGCCTTAATATGACTATAATATACTAATTTATGGATTATAACATTGGTGTTCTAAATATTGAGTATCACCCAAGTATCTGCTTTGAGCACAGGTATGACAATGAACAAGATTTTGGGGGAGAGGTTGAGGGTAGAGCGTTAGTGGTAAGGGAATAAAGAAGACGGCAAGGGGAGTAGGGGAATAGAGAAAAAGGGGGAGGTGGAGGGGAGGAAGGAAAAGAATACAAGATTTTGTTTGAGATACTTTATTGGCTATAAAAAAATATTTGAGAAGCCAACCACTAGGCATCTTCCCCAGTTGAGTTACACATTTGATGGACTTGGTTCTTTTATCTTTTAATATGCTTGCATCAAAGATTACGCCTGATTTTCTCCCTATCTTTACTCCCACCCCCTCCTTCTCTCTCTCTCTCTCTCTCTCTCTCTCTCTCTCTCTCTCTCCCTCTCTCTCTCAGAGAATCCTCTAGATAGAAAACCATCACACCAATAGTATTGCAGCCATGATGATGTCACTCTTGGGTTTGGCCTAAAGTTTTTATTCAGGGGTCTGTGGGCCCATCCTGCCCATCTCGTTGGAATGCATTGCTCTTGCCCAGAGTTTGTAAATAATCCTTAAAGTCGTAGGTTTAAAGAAAACAGTGGATCTTTTATCATGAGTACACTGAGTGGCGAGTCCTGCACTGCAAATGTGTCCCTACTGGTGCTAGAGTAGTTTTGGTGGTTGTTATTGGAGCCTTTTCTTGCACCCAGCCCATCGACGATCTCATCGCCAAAAATTCTAACATGGGAAAGTTACCACTGACCACGATCTATGTCCCATCAACTTGCTGGTAAGCCCTTGCTAGAAGGGCCATCTAACACACGTTTTCTTTTCTGGCTCAATTTAATACTCAAAGAACCATCCGCTTCAACAGTCGGTGAAGATAACAGGCCTAAAATCATCAGGCCAAGCTTTCAATGCCTCCTTATCATTTTTTTTTAGATATTTGATGTGCATCTGTAGCTAGCACATCTCTCTCTCTCTCTCTTTCTTTCTCTCTCTCTCTCGGCTCTCTATTTCTCTCTCTCCTCTCTCTCTCTCTCTTGCCTTCTGCTCTTTTAATCTCCTCCCCTTTATTGTTTCAGACTCCTTTTTTCTACAAATAGCTATCTCTGTGCAAACTATAATCTTTCTCACCTGATCTCAGTGACATCAGCCTTATCCAGGTCATCTAGAGCCAGCCTGGCAGCTTCCAGGGCAGGCAGCGCCTCGGCCAGAGCATCCTCAGCCTCTTTCTGTTTTCAAACACAAATAAAGCACAATTATTATTAAACAATGCCTGATTCTTAATTGACGAAGGACAGAAACTCTATCACTCAAATACAGGCAGACTTGCCTACAAGTGACGCAGAGTTTCAATGCAGGTCCGGACAGAATATCGTTGTGTCAAAATTTTTTATCTTAAGCATACAAGAAAAGAACGTTCAATTGGTATTCGCGTCTGTTATTTGAAAAACTATTGGACCTGCTTGAGTTGATCAAAGTTTACAGACCATCGCGCTTTATTTTGCAGCAGTAGATTCGTTCTTTCCTAAAAGTTTCTGTTAAAGCCATGACGTTTTTCCTTTTTTTTTTCGTGAAAATCATATCCCTGGGACGATAGATATTAAATAGAATCACTTTAAGACTAAAGGGCCACTGCACTGAGTGCCTTAAAAATACAAAACTTTGCACATGTTACAAATAAGCATATGAACTGTACAAAGTGTATAATTTAACTGAATGCATTCAAGATATAAAACCTCCATACATCTTATATATAAGCACAGCAACTGCAAATCTATGCTATCCCTGAAAAATTAGTCACTGAAAAATTTTCATATCTCATATATCATTAGCACAGGAACTATGCAAACTAATGCCACGTTAAAAAAATTCTGCGATTGAAACCTTTGCATATCTCATATAATAGGTACAGACACTGCACTTTGTCTATGCTATAACTGAATAAATCTTTGCACGTCTCACCTTCTCAACTTCAATGACTTTGCTCTGTTCAGCAATTTCTTCTCCTTTTGCCTCAGCAAAAGCCTTTTTCTCAGTGGCCGTTTTGGTACCAGAGGCGATCTCCTCAAGCAAAGCCTCACAGGCCTTGGTCTTCTCTGTGACAGCCACCTTCTGGACGGCCAGCTTCTCGTTCAGGACAGCCAACATCTCACTGGCGTCTGCAATCTTTTGAAGACCGCCCTGCAGACGCTCACACTGTACAGAGAGGAGATAACACACAAATCAAAGAGATAAAGACAATATGCTTCAGTTTTATATCTTGCAGAGGATAAACTGGACCTTTTAGTGCTAGCTCCATACTACTACACTCTCTGATGTTGTTTGAACATTGATTAAACACCTTTCTGTTAATAAGTATGTGTGTGTGTGTGTGGGGGGGGGGGGG
>BLXT01004129.1:1890744-1919646 GCA_019648995.1 Plakobranchus ocellatus | reverse complement strand
ATGATGATGATGATGATGATGATGATGATGATATGATGATGATGATGATGATGATGATGATGATGATGATGATGATGATGATAGAAATTATAACTATGATAATAGCTTTAACAATGACATGAACATGACAATGTTAAAAAAAATCAAGACAATGATAATGACAAAAAGGTGTAGCCTTAGATTCTTAAAGTGTAGAGGTAAAGAGGACAACAATATCGATGGCAACAGTTTGATATCTCACATGCTGTTACTGTTGATGATAATGGTGATGTTCAATAGAAATATTAATAAAGTGATAAATACGGGATATAATGAGATGGAGGTTAATGATTTGGAAGAAAGTGACACAGTGGTATTGCTAATACAATAACCACATCCACAATGACATTAGTGAGAATAAACTGTGACATAAAAACGATAATACCTTTAATTTTGCTAGCATCAGCACAATATGACTATTGGAGATTAAATGCACAACTCACTTGGTCTGTGCCTGGGCCAGAGTGTTGATGACCACCGATTTGCCCCCACCTGTGGGACCCACGATCATAGTGGTGTGACGGGTCAGCATTGTTTCATACAACTGGACCACTTTATCCACCTGAAGCAAAATGTTCCAAACTAAGTAAATCGATTTGCATGATAAGCTGATTTATTTTGTTCTTATACAGTAATTTTTTTATCAAATTATCGAGGCAAGTTAATTTCTAATCAGTTTGTCAGTAAGTAAGTGATTTTCTAGATTTTTTTAGATAAACTCATTAAAACATTTTGTTTTTTTAGAATAAAAGATTCATTCTTTTAAAAAATAGATTAATTAATTGCCTCTTTTCTTGGTTTTTTTTTTTTTTTTGTTGACAAATGTTGATTTAAAGATAAAAGTTTGCAATCTATATTGCTGTTCACAGAATGTCAATTTTAAAGGCATGGATCTTTGTGTACTCAAATAAAACTCACAAGCATTGCAGTTATATTTTCATCAGAGCTTTTTTTTTCTTTTGTTGCTCTGATTTAAATGTGTATTCCAAATGCAATTAAGTATATCAAATTTTCGAAGAAAAATGGTTTTGTATAATCATATCAAACCTGGTGAGGCAGAAGCACGTAGCCATTGTCTGTCAGGACCTGCTCCACAGCGTCATTAAAATTTGGATAGCGCACCCTGGGACAGTCCAGGCCGGGAAACAGGTCAGAGATGAGACCCAAAAACAGTGGGACGTCCTCAAATACAAACTTGGGCAGGTTCATGTCACGCAAGGCTCTCATTAGCACCACATCCTATGCAAGCGTGGGGGAGACGAACAGATTTTACTAAATTTTATTAATGTGTGTTTCAATATAACTCTCTCCCTCTCCTCTTCCTCCTCCTCCTCCCCTTCCTCCACCTGCCTCTCTCCCTCCTTTCCTTCCTCCTTACCATCTCTCTATTCATAAACGCAGTCAATCAAAAAGGTAGATGTTTCATAAAAAACTATTTTCTTTAGATATTATTTCAGGGACTTTAATCTCTGTGCCTTCAAACATAATCCTAGATACCTAATAGAAAGTGATTGTTTACCTCGGCAAGATCTGGGGACCCTCTCTTCAGCTCTCCTGCCATGACAAGCACAGACTTGAGGGCTCTCAGACCGAAATCATAATGGTACTGTTTGGACAACTGTTCCTTGGCCAGTTTGTACAGCACTGTCATCTTCTTAGCCAAGATCTGTTGAAAATTTTGATATTTGCTATGTAAAAACAAAGTGCAAGCATTTCAAAAATTTAACTGAGAGAGAACTGTTAATGCTTTTTTTTAATTATGTAACAAAAAGAATGTTGCACACGCGCATGAAAAAAAAATTGCATTCGTGTCTGAACCATTTGTAGCCATGAAGCAAAACCCTTGCATGTTTCTTGTTTGCATCTTAGAGAGCAGAGAAGTCTTTTCTTCAGGTTGGCTTTAATGTATGAATTCTTAGCTAAATGCAGCAACATATATTCCAATAACCGCATATCAACTTCATCTCATTTTTTAATTTTAAAAAAGCCTATATGAAGAACATCTTGAGACTTAATAGCTTTTTGCTTAAGGATAGTGCAAAAGATGAAGGATTTCCCTTTTTTTTAAAACTTTCGCCCATGTCAAGAGAACAATATAAACAATGAGGCAACAAAGTTACTCTAAATGGCGAAGTTTTTAATTGCTTATCTTTAAGAGTGCAAGGTCAAATTATTCCAATTTGTCTTTGCTTTATCATTTCCAATAATCTCTTCATGACAGTCACATGATCTCTCTCTCTCTCTCTCTCACTCCCTCTGTCTCTCTGTCTCTCTCTCTCTCTCTCTCTCTCTCTCTCTCTCTGTTTTTTATTACCTTTGCGAGCAAGAAGCCCTCAGAGAACAGCATAATCTCGCAGATCTGTTGCAGATCTGGCACAATTACCACTACTGGACGGAACAATGCCTTCACAGACTCAGGCAGTTCTGTGCGGCCAGCATAACCTGGGTTCATGGTGATGAACACACCCACTCGCGAGTCCATGTCAATCTCCTGTCCTTCGAACTGGTTTCAGGTGGGCAAAAAAAAGGGGAAAGGCGGTGAAGAGATGGAACAATTAGTTGAAGGTACAGAATATAAACCAGGTTGACACAAATAATGTGATAGTCGGGGACCGCCCATTAAGCCACAGTGCCGCAAAGTCATAGGGCTGCCAAGTCACATTTACATGGTGTGCTGCACTAAGACGCAGTGCTGCTAAGTTATGGGGACTCCTGAAAAAAACAACTTTAGATCTGTTTGCTATTGTCGCGGAATTTCAATTCAGCATTTTCCGTCAAGTGGCCAAATTGTTTGCCACAGTACTCACGCATCAATTCATAACCCTAACATTATGTAAGATGCACGGACTTATAGGCGTAACTCTAATAAATGACAGTCATAACAAAAGGTGTTATTTTCCTTTAATACCATTTACTTCTATTCTGACTTGACTTAGCACCCTGTGACTTGGCAACCTGTTTCCGTGATAGAGTGAGAGAGGAGTAAAACATGACAGTAAGTAGAATCTGATAGACAAAAATGAAAAGACCTAGAGAAAAAAGAAAGAGTAGAGGAAAGCAAATTTAAAGAAGATAAACAGAGGGTTTACAAAAAGAAACCAAGAAAACTGGTGAGAACACCCCTCCCCCCCCCAAACAGATCAATGTGTTCAATTATTTTTCTCCATATACTTTTCTTAATTCATATACAAATGATTATATCATCATTCAGTCTAAATCGCTCTTAGCATGTGGGAACAATAATTTAAGAGACCAAAGAAGAAATAAAAGTATTTGAATTTTAAAAAGCCATGGCTTTCTCAACGTCAGATAACTCTGCAGGTTGGTTGGAGAACAGGCTTTTAAGGCTGGAAAAATGAACTGCCATTTTCCTGTTTACAGCTCTTAACTTGAAGTATTAGGGAGCAAAAGAATGATAGCAAAGGATTCACTGTGTGTGTTTTAGCCAAATTTTTCTTCTTGCTTACATGGAATCTTTTCAGCTTGAGCACAAGAGCATTCTGTATAGTCTTGAGCTGTGTGGAGATGACAGATAACACCGACACGTCGATGCGGTTGAACTCATCAAAACATCCCCATGCACCGCACTGACACAAGCCGGACAAGATCTTTCCTACAGCCTGGGAGAGCAAATTAAAATAAAGTTACAAACAGTTCAACCACATGGACATACAGTTAATGCCAAAACCGAATTGTTGCAAGCTGTTGTGTCTTGTTTGGATTAAATCACTAAGTAAAAGAAAACTTTTAACTTTAAAAAACATAAAGTTGAAAAAGAAACATATGTACTTGAGAAAAAACTTGAGAACCAACATATTATAATAAATAACATAAACAGAGTTCTAATGACTTTCAAATATCTGGTCTATGCTAAAGAGTAAAGTAAAGATTGTCTCCTGACAATAAGCAAGTGTTTTACCTTGTAGTCCATGCCTTCACCACAGTTGGTGACCACACACAACAGTCCAAGAGCTTTGGCCAAATCCTTAGTGGTCTCTGTCTTGCCTGTGCCAGCAGGTCCAGCGGGTGCACCTCCCAGGTTCATGGACAGAGCCTGGCAAAAAGAAACAAAACAAAAGAAAAAAAAACCCAAGAAGATTGTAAAGAGCAGTGTAGAGGCAGAACAACCAAGTGACTGCCTATATGTATCTTTGCAATTTTTATCACTTCAAGAAATATGGAAGGATGTTTCTTTAAAAAGCAATGTTTAAAAATTTTAGAAGCTGAATGAGTAAGGGAATAAGAATAAAGTTAGCAGAAATTCTTTCTTGCCTTAGTATGTTGACTATTAAAGAAATTCTTTGCAACTTGCAAGAAAAATTTACCTCTCTTAATATAACTGACCGCCAATCTCTCTCTCTATCTATAGGAGATAGTATGTATGTATGTTTTTATATCTAATTATGATATTTGTTAATATATTAAATTATAGCACAGTCATATTTTATGTCTTAATTCTCTGCTTATCTTACTGTGCTCTTGGCTGTGTTATCGGTTCCTATTTGAATCTGCAGGAAGCTTTTTGTTTTTCATTGATCCTCTTTTCTGAATCTCTATGTTTTTCTTACTATATCATTTCCTTCCCCACCCTGTCTTTCTTTAGAAATTCAATTCTTCAAAACCAGCTCTATCTTTTTCTTTCCAATATCAGGTGCCTTCCTCATAATTTTAAGCACGTGACTGTCTTAAATCTTCAGCTCTACCTTTCCCTTTCGAATAACCTTATCTAAATAATATGATCATCAGGTGCCTTCCCCATAACTTCAAATCCTCTACCTTTCCCCTCTCTTTTGAATTTCTCAATGAATAAGCTCTGCCTTTCACTTTCTCATCCCAAACCAATACCTGTGTGAGGGTAAGGTAGATACGGTCAGTAAGGGGTGTAATGACCAGGCGACCATTGAGCCCCATGTACTCATAACCATAGCCAAATTCTCCCGTACACTGTCGGATGACCAGCTCATCTGGTTCCTTCACCCAGTAGAAACGAAGCTGAGACTCCCACTCAAACTCACGGGCATCCATGATACTATGAAGCAGAGAGAGGGGGAGGGGGGAGGGGGCAAGAAAACTGAGTTTCATAATGATGCACCTGAGTAAAATTCATTGATGTAAATTTTTTAATAAAAAAAAATAATCTGGTCACTCAGTGAACTAGACAGAACTTTTTAGGGGAAAGGACATTTGCTCAAACAAGAGTAAAAAGTAAGCTTTGAAATGGAAAAAGTCAAGACTAATGAAGTTGGAGTAATTTAAAAGTGTCCATTTAAATCACTCCGTCTTACTTCACTTAAAGCTTACTTTTATATTTCTGAGATACAAGATAAATTTCAAAGCTTTTCTGTCGATTTTAAAACAGTATTTAGACTCTGTCCTAAGTTGATGGCACAAGTTGCAAGTCCAAAAAATACAAAACCATTACGAAACTTTATGCATTAAGCAGAGTAAGTCCAAAATATACATATTCAACATTCGGATCTATGATTAAAAAAAAAACAAAAAAAAAACATGATAGTGTTAATAATTTTTTTTTTAAATCAGCGAGTAAAAGGCTCAAAATTTTCACCTGTCTCGCACAAAGCAATCAATGATGTCTCGTGCATGCACGTCTATAATCAGCACAGAGTTGAATTTGGCTCTGTCATTCTTGGACAATGGTGAACGCACCTATGGTTGATAGAGATAGTTAAAAAAAAATAATAACCAGACAATCTTTCTAAACTTTGGACTACAATGATGTACATTAAATTAATATAACTCTTGTGCCTTTATCTCAGAAAAAAGTACAATTATTCATTTTGGGTTGTAAAAAATTAGATTTGCTTAGAAAATATGATACATGTAACAAAAAAAAATTATTTTATTGGATTAGCATCAATTTCAAAACTGAAATAAAAATAAAACTGCATACTGTCAATCTCAAATGTTCCCTAATGTTTAAGCACAAGTCCTTCTGGACGTTAGTGAGATTAAAAAAGTTTATAGTAAGTCTGTTGTAGGTTTCATTGATTTTTTACTGATTTGATGATCTCAGATATTTTGCTCCAATCGATTCAGGTACAGGGATCCAAATTTTACAGGTATTAACAGTGTAAGGTTCCTGCAGATTCCAGCGTGTCATTGCTACACCTGACACTTTCAAAGCTATAAATGTACAGATGGAGATAGAATTTCACGAGCTTAGCCAGTCGACTGTTTCTCACCTTGACGACCAGGTCATCGATCTGTTTGTGCAATCGTTTAGCATAATCTTTCATGGCTGTCTTGAGACCACGCTTCACTTTGCGGAACACATCCTCCACCTCCCAGGTCCACCACACCTGGTTTCCAGCTAGACACACCATACCCTGGTACTGAAGCATCCACTCCACCCTGGACAGGGCAGAGATATCCACAACACAGAAATAATTCATTATTATCAATTAAGTCTTACCCTATGATTTTAAAGAGAAGAGTTAGTCTAAAAAGAGAAATTCAGAGAATGATTATCTGGCTCAGCTTGCAGCTCATGAAACGTGTTCAATGCATATAACATAAACAAATATTGATTTCAGTGACAACAATTGAGTGAATTAAAAGAGTATTTGTTAATGCATATAGAATTTAAAGTCTCAGTAGATTATGGCCTGTTTTTATAAAATTTAAACATGCATGAAAAAAAAGCTCAAAAGTCTAATAAATATTAAGAGTATAGAAAATATTGACTGACCATATAATACATTCATTATAAGAAAGAATTTTAGATCTACCATAACGATCTATTCTCTCTATCAATTATTGTACTAACTTAGTCATTTCTCTCGCACACGTTCTTTGCACCCAGCCATTTTTCATTGTCACAGCCTTGATTTCTCCTTAGGCCTTTCCCCAAGTCCCCCTACAAAAGCACTGCATTACAATGATATTATGTACACACCTGGGCATCTTGTAACTGTAGTAGAAGATGGCCTCCTTAGTGATGAGCCTGTTTGTTGTTCTCATCTCCTGAAGCACCGCTGTCATCCAATCTTCAACACGGCCATCTGCAGGTACATTTGTGCGGAAATCCATCTCCTCCTTCTCTGCAGATAACATGCCAGTGGCCAGCATCTCACCACTGGCACCCTTTTGGAACTTGAGAGCAGCAATGTTGTCATACATCTGGATAGCAAGGGCAGAACATGTGGTGTCAAAATGTCATATTTTTGTTTTTTTTGCATATTTGACTTGTTTTCTCTTTTTCTCATATCTAGATGTATAACATTCATCTGAAGGGAGGGAGGGAGGAAGGAGTGTTTTATTCTTGCTATTTGTTTGCCTTCCTACTTGTTTATATATTTTCTCTTTGTCTCCTATCTAGATATATCATTTTCATCATTGGGGGGAAATATAACATACTTACTTTTGTCTGTCTATTTGCCTTGTTTTCTCTTTGCACTGTATCTAGGTTTACATATCTGTTTCATCTATGTGCCTTTTCATTTGCATACATATGGTTTGTTGTGTGTACAAAACTCACCCTGTCTCTCTCTTTCTCAACTTCTTTCTCTCTCCCTCTCCCTATTTATCTTTCTAAGTGGGTTGAGTGTCAGTATCTCTTTTTTTCTGACATCACTCAGATCTTTGGCTCAAGGTAGATCAATGTCTAATACTGTAACGGGATATCCGAGCACACTCATCTGTATGTACTACACACCTTAATCATGTGCTCCTGGACACATTCTGGATCAGAGGAGCCCAGGATGCTCAGCAGCTCATCATCTGAGATGAAGAAAAATCGTGGGAAAGCATTACGCTTGGAGTCCAGGTAGTCATTCAGGGACTTCTGACATTTTTCTAGGCCTAAGCTGAGAGCCTGGAGATCCTGCAGTCTATTAGTTGCATGGCAGGAAATCTTGATCAAAGGTGTCTTGTGGGTGTCTGTCATTATCTGAAAAACATTCACAGGTCTTTTCACACTAGCAATAGAGATTGATGGGTTACAGGAGCCTAAAGATTAAAATACGAATACTAAAAGACAATTATATTATTGATACTCAAAAGAAAAATACCTAAATTTTTGTCTAAAGGAAATGATAAAAAATGTTTTTCAAGTCAAATAAATACAGAAGTTGAAGGGTTAATTTTTTTCTGCTCCTGTCTGAAAGTCGGTCCACTTTTAATTGATCTCAAGCTTTCTGTCCCTCATGAACCAGGTACTGGTATAAAGCTCAAATGGGTGGCAAGTGTGTAAATTTAGTTGTGCAGGTAAAACTTTACTTGCATTCCTATTAGTTCTGATTCAACATGATTAAACATTTTACGCTTTTTTTTTTTCAATCACTTAGCCTATGATTTCTTTAATTTAAAAAAAAATCATAGCAAGTCTCGCAATCAGTCCTAATGCCTTGGATGTTGCATATAAAAATTTTTTTTTAATATTTTTTTTTTACTTCTTTGATATGCTTTTTCAAAAATAAATGAAAATGTATATTAGTTCAGAAACAACACAGCTGCATTCATTGTTTCCCCACTGCAAAATTTACAGCAAATGGATTATAGCTGTTTCAAAGTTTTACAATGTTGGAAATGCGACTATTGGCTTATTTGGACTGCTCTAGAAACATATGCCCTTGTTTGTTTAAAGTTTTAATTCATCTATCTATCTATCTATCTATCTATCTATCTATCTATCTATCTATCTATCTATCTATCTATCTATCTATCTAAAAAAAATTATCTCACCTGGACACTCATTTGGTCCTCAATGCATTTTACGATGTTGTTTCAATCCTTACTGATTGTTGTTAGGGTGCAGACTGTTGTAGATTGAATTGGATTGAGTAGTTGGTAATTCAATCCAAATTATCTACAATAGTAAGGACTGAAATATCGCTGTAGGTGTATAGGGAACCAATGAATATCTAGATGAGAAAGAATCTTTTTTAATTACAAGCTCCTTTTTTGATGTAGAGCACTTTCGTCCCATTTTTATTAAATTAATCATATCTATTTATCTATATATCTCTTGTTTTCTATCTATCTGTAACACACATACACAACACACACATTACAGTTTACCTTTTTAAAAGTTTTGTCAATTTGGTCAAACTTCTTGGCCTCCTCTGGCAGCTGTGAGCGGATGTCTCCACCAATGAAGATACCCTCTAGATACATCCACTTACGCTGTACCACCATCCATACCTATCAATAGAGGGTAAGGAACAGAAATAAAGTGGAAGGCATGTATGGGTCAACTTAGTGACGAAACGTGTATCTTTCATGTAGATTTTTAATTAAAGGCAGGGCATTTTATAGTCTAGATATATAAGTGTAAAACTAGGTGGCAAAGGATACTTTCATTCTTCATGTCTATGTATTGTTCATTCCAACTTAAAGGCAAAGATCAAACAAAATCAAATCTGGTTATATGTTTGATAAAACATGATGCCTTTGAAACAGATTCCATAAATAATAAGGTTTGGAATCTCATCTGAATATAAAATTTTATTACCAAACAGTACTGCCATTATTTTAAATCTTTTTGCGCTCTTCTACCCAAGTAATTAAACATACATTTTTGGAAATGAGTTTGGCAGAATTAAATAAAAATTTTTTTTAATGCCGTTTGTGTGACAAAGTATTATACTTACATCCAACACTTCTGAGATATGTGAGAGAGACTTCTCCCAGTTCTGCACTGTGTTCAGGAAAGGCCCAATAAATCTGGATGCAGACATGCTCTGTGGGAATATTTTAGGTAGCATTTTGTTACATCTACATTTCTTGCTTCTTTCTATCTCAAATCCTTCACCTAACACAACGTTCCCTGGCTTTTGCATTAAGAGCAATAAGTGCTATTCATTCTTTCGTTAAATTATAAATTACAAATATACCGACAATCAAGTTATTCATTGCAAAAGAACATTTACATTGAAAAATATGTCTTCTTTGATTTGAAGCTTGCTTTTACTCACAAACATAAGAAAATTCCGAAAAAAATTTTTAAGTCAGGATATATACCTTAGAGACATACCAATCTAATATATCACTACCTCTTTCATTGATGATTCACATTGAGAGATAAGCTTGTGTTAATAAAAGTTTTTATGTGCTTATCTGCTTAAATGAGTGGATACGTTGTTGTTAACAAGGACATTTTCTGTTTTCTGGCAATAGATGCACTACTGTCAGTAAGAAGCTTATCTAAAAACTGTTTGTATTTTGATGCACCATTGTAGCTGGGATTTTAAGTTCAGCCTTAAAGAACTCAATTCACCTGTAAGTTCATGGAAGAATCATCAAGATTCTGAAGGATCTCATCCACAGCACCCAGGATGAAGCCTCTGTTGGATGTGCCCTTCATGTAAGCATGAACAGAGAACTTCATGTTGTTCCAGGTCTCCTCAACCTCTCTCACTCCCTGGGGTCAAATGGGAATACATATTTTATCACAGACCAATACATTTAATATATTTGACAATCTTTTGCCTAAAATTAGGAGTAATCTTTGAAAAAGTTCTTGAGTACATTAAAATATTAGCAACTTCTCTACTGATACTGTTCTATGATTGCTAATACTTGTCCTCAAATATTGCTAACTGAGCTTGCTTCCAAAATGAAAAATAATTTTCTTATCCATAAGTTCCTAAGATAAATGACAGCACATAAAAAATCAAACAAAATCATAGATTGTAAATAGACTCTGGAGAATATACCTTGTTAACTAAAAGAAGTGAAAAAACAAGCCTTTCTGTTGGTGTCATTTATTGAGTTGAAGATATGCACATCAGACAATTTACCTTATGATTTGTTTTCATACTTTAAATTTAACTACTATTATATTATCTGAATTAAACATTGTTTTATGTTCAAAATTAAGACAATAATTTCTTTAACTCTGACTTTTTCATCTAGGCAGGACACATTGTACTTTACTCCTTCTTCGTGTCCTTTACGTGAGTACTGATGAGTTCATGCATTTTTAAATGCATAGGTCAACACTGATTACCTTTTCAATGCCCATTTCCTTGGAGGCACAGGTCACAATCTCTCCAATGGTCTCTCGGTAACGATGCAGCTCCATCGCAAAAATGTTAGCCAGGGTGAATGTGTCTGGATTCATGTCAAACTTCTGTCCAGTTTTGGCCATCAGCTCCTTCCAGTGACGCTCTCTCAGAGCCTCATGTTTGAGATCACCAAATAGAGGGAGAGAATCTCGGAACTCTTTCATTTTATCCTCCAGGTTTCTTGCAACTGCAAGCTGTTTTGTTTCTCTGGGCAGTTTTCTCAAGGCCTTCAGGAAGTTCTCAATACCATCTTGGAGGATTTGGACATTGAGATTGGCCCACAAAGTCTCAGCCCATTGCTCTCTTGCCAACTAGTTGGTTTTTTTTTTCGTAAAGAGTAAGGAGAATTGAGATGTAATTGGTAGCAATTTAAACGAAAATACAGGTGGAACAATTGCAACAATTCTTGTTTGTTCTCAGGTTTTGGTGAATTTTTTTAAAAGTTCTTACTGTCCATGAATATCTTTAGGATCTTCAATCATTATTACAAGATTTATGGCACAAGAGGATAACTATTTTAATTCATCTGAGAAGTTTGCCACAGAAATATACTTCTTTTTATGAAACCTTAGTCTGTAAATGTGTGGCTTTTTTCCTTTAAGTTTTATGAACTATTGGGGTGATCAAAGATAAAATAAGCATTGGTTACATGTAAAACACTATAAAACAACAATGTGTTCATCTGACACAGCAGTCGATGTGAATTTCTAGATTTGTTTAAATCTCTTCTCAATATCAAGAAACTTGTCAAAATAGAAATAACCCTATGATAATAATTTCATTAAATAATTTTTGCCCTTGCTCCTGCAAGCCTAGCTTTTCCTCAGCATCTCTTTGCTTCCACCCAATTCACTTCTTATTGCTGAAGAAGTTGATGATCTTCCATGTACAGATATTACTAAATACTTAAAGTAAAGATGTAAATCAAACAGTAGAAAAGCTTCTTCGTATTTAATGTCATATCTTTTATTTATTCCTTAGTTCAGTTTAAAAACTTTCAATGAGTCACTGTTTATTTCTATCTTCTTCATTCATTCCTGCTTGCTTAAATTACAAGATACGCAATGCTCACATAGTTTGGTGACTTTCTTTTTTCATTATCACTATCCCAAACCACTGAGCATATCTTCCATTCAGAGTGCCTAGAATACCTTGACGGACATCAATAGTTTTGCTGCTGTTGTTGTATTAGGAGCTTTAACTATTTCAAACTAAAATCACAACTAAAGCTGCATGTTTTTGTAAAATTAATATGCTTAAGAATTTAGTGTAGGAGATCAGCTATAAACACAAGACCAAAAAAAAAAATTTAGCCAATGTATGATTGGAATGACAATAGCAACAACATAACATTATTGGAAAATCCCTTACCTTTTGATCTGTGTAGATCTGGTAGATGGACTCAAGGCCAGATACTTCCTTTTGAACTTTTAACAGTTCAGGGTAAAGGGTGATGGGTAGCTCAAACAATTTCTCAGCATTGGTCAGTTCCTGTCTATTGGCCTCTAGCTCAGCGACCTCTTCCTTGTATTGCTTCAGCAGCTCAACGCCTGTCCAGAAAGAATGTGATGTGTATGATTTAGCTAAGGACTATTAAAACAGGTTAGTGATATGAATGCAAATACTTGCTTGATCTTGCATTATCTGACCAGTTCCTTTATTTTTTCAAAATACTATTTCTCTAGAGAATTGGCTATTGAGGTGGCCAACTTTTTACTGGTGGCTATCTCAATACTTGTGTCTGCCTTTCGCTTAACTGGGAGAGCTTTAAATCAAGCTAAATTTTCATCAGTGGATGAAAATAATAAAAATCCAACTCATAAAGACAGTTGCCATCTTGACCCTTAGGACATACAATCTTTCTCTCAAGGACACAGGATGCCTCATAATTGTGAAATGTGCTTGTTGAGAAGTCTAACAAAATGATGTAATCCAAGTTGAATGGCGATTTCAAGTTACAAAGACGGGGAAGAGAATTGACAGGATTTTAAAAGTGCTACCATTTAGTTTATGAATCTCGCCAATTGATTTCAGACTTTTTTTCCGCAGATATTTAGTTTCAACAAACAAGCCTTTTCATGTTGACGAGTCACACTCCTTTTTAATGTTGATACCGATTCTTACAAATAATAAATAGTGCATTTCAAATACAACTTGTGCAGCTACAACGATTGTGGTTTTATTCACATAGGGAAAAAAGAGCTGCAAAACAGTTCATCCTATCTTGTTTTTACTTTTCATGCTAGAAAAGCCCTTGCACTGGTTTCTAAATTGTGTTTTACATTCATTTACAACTTGTACAATTGCTTTAATCTTTAAATCTCCCAACATAAGATATTATTTGATGACTTAGTGACTTATTCTACCAAAATAAACACAATCATGCCTTTATGACAAAACAAATCAATGGCAAACATATTTTTTTTTAATAAAGCCTGAGTTCAAGTTTTAATGCCCGTATAAAACAACACCATATGCAAAGAATTCTTATGCACAAGAATATTTTTTATTAATTAATATAATATCAAAGGCAATGAAAGTTCAATCGTCAAACTCAAGTATTTATCAGAGTTAGGCTAGAAGCAGGAAGACTTTTGTCGTTAAAAGTGTGAATAACAAGCTAAAGCATGGTGCTTTTACAAAGTGTGATTTGTGCCTGATTTACCGATGTTCCTCGCACACATATTGTTTACCTTTATCCAGATTGTCTCCAACAGCTCCTGGTCCTTCAAGCAAGAAACGATCAGAGAAGTCAGAGAGAGCTTTCTTAAAGTCTGCAATCTGATCTTGAGTGATCTAAAAAAAAAAAAAACAGACAAAAAATATTTTAACTAATTATAACATGATTTCTCTTCAGTCAATTCTTGAGAGATGAATAAACAGAATTAATTAATTTTGCATTGCATTCATTAAAAAGATTGTTCATTGCTAAAAAAAATGTATTTTTACTGATATAAAGAGAAAAGCAATGCATGTATTGCCACTCAATAAACACAGCAAACAAGCATGCAAGATACCTAAGATTTCATGTGAAATGCATGAGGGATATATATGCACCAGCTAAAATTTATTTTGTCACAAAGATTTATCGTTTATCATTCTACACATTTCGCTGTACTAAATAGGTTTTTTTAAATCTAATAAGAATAAAAGAAATTTTAAACAACCAAAATGGCTCACCTCAGTAAACTTAGTCTTGACTTTGACCAAACTGGCATCAATGTTTTTGGACTTGAGAACCAGGTCTTCCCAGATTTGAGGCAACTTCTCCTGTAGTTGTTGCTCTGCTTCAGTTACCTGGCCAATCAAACATGAAGCCATAAAAAATAATTATGCTAGGGTAAAGGTATGATTCGAATTGAAGATTACAATGACTGAGAGCTTTGTGGGTGTTTATGAATATTATTGCATCGAGGACAACAACATTGACATTAAAAATGAGCAGTGAGTTGAGTGACAAATTATGGTAATGGTGTTGATAATGACAGAGAAAGAGGAAGAAGGCTGTGATCAGGATGGAGAAAGATTGACGCAGGCTAAGAGCATAAGGTGCAACAGGGATCGTAAAGACCTTGATATATCTGGGCAAATTCAATTTTCATATAAATGGATGCAAAATTGTAATGTGTATTTTTTGCGATGATCTTATTGAAGGTTAGTTTACTGATGTTCAGAAAATGAAATAAATATTGATTGTATCATGGATAAAGGTGCATGAGAAATAAAATTATATTGACAATATTGCAATGTATTTGCTTCTTTGTGTTAATAATATAGGCAGAGCGTACTGAAATATAAAAATTATGAATAAATATTGATTGCGCAATTACAAAAATGTATGCACTATATCAACAGTCAACACAGAAAAAAGATGGCAGAGAAAGTTGGGAGGGTGAGGGGAAGATGATTAAGAGACGACAAGATTGATGAGTTTGATAGTGACTAAATCGTAGAAGTTTCTCCATAAAGTTCTTGCTGAAAAAGAGATTAAAACTTCAATCCTCCTGCTTTCTTCAGAATGCATCTGGATTGCTATAGATGCAAACATGGAATAAAAATATTGTAGCAGACTCACTGGTATATCATACATGGCTAGGGTTCGGTAACGCTCTTGGATGTCTTGAATCTTGTTCATCACCTCTAGAGAGATTATCTTGATCTCTGAGATCGTAGATAAAACAGATTTCAAATCATCGAGGGTGGATGGCGTCTGCTCAAGATCATCAGATTTGTCCTGGAAAAAAAAATTTATGTAAGTTAAATTGCACATAGGTAAGTTCATTTGTTTGTTCAGTCATGGACTTTTAATATATGTAATTTACAATATTATCTTTTTTGTTGTTTATTTATTTTGGGATAGAAACACCTCTGTACTTATATTTTTGTAGTAAATCTGAAACTTGTTGGATAAAGCTTCTTTTTTAGTATGATCAAAGCCTGTTGACATATGGAGAAATCCATTATTGAAGCAAATGATTTTTTTCAAGTAAATGAGCCTAATTATTACAGACTAGTTTTCACATCATTGATTTTCATTCATGTCTGTTTCACCAATGATCTTGTCATTTAACCCTTTTTTTTTTTAAATAAATTTTGAAGATTATCACAAACTTCAATTCATTGATTACATAAAAACACAAACTTCAACTTTTTAAGAAATCTGTGCTTTTGAAAACAATGCTTTAAAAATGAAATTTTTGTTTGGTATACTAATATGGCTGTTACAGCATTGCAAAAAATTTGATTGCTACTTACTTATCATTGAAATAAAAGCTTTAACTTTATACTAGATTTTTTAAGTTTGATTTAATCAACTGCATACAAAAGTGACCCATGAGCTATCACAATTTTAAGAAAAGAGGCACCTAGCTTATTTTGGCTTACATCAAGCATGTTATGCAGTGACATGAGAGATTCTTTGGCTGAATCTTGTAGCAGTTTGCCCATAGTTTTGATCCATTCCTTGGCATGCTCAATGACAGACCGTGCCAGCTGACCCATGTGTAGACGCACACAGTCTTGATCCCGAGTGTCTGGCATGTTGGAGATGTCATCGACTGTCTTGTGGTAGTACTGGAGACGATCATCAAATTCCACGCTGCTTGGGCTTTTAGCCATCCATTTCTCAGCAATTGCCAGCTAAAGAAGACAACATAAATAAACAAAAAAGTACTTCAAGATTTTTTGGAATGAAAATAAATTCTTGTAATCCAATATTTTGACGAAAAATTTGACCGGCTTCCCAGATAGTCATTGTGAATATGAAAGTATTTATCATGCAGGGCTAATTTTTTAAAAGAAATTAATCCTATTTATTTCACAATTTATAGAGTTTTCTTCACTCCTTAGGTTTCCAACATATGGATTTGAAAATGAATAATGCAATTGTGTATTAAGACAAACTCAGAAACGCTAACATGGAAAAACATTCTCCAAAATTTGTATTAATCAATGAAGTCATAGAATTATTTTCAATCTTGTTACTTTACTTAAAAAAAACAAAAAAAAAGAAGAGGTGAGTTTTCACATGAAAGATTGCTATCATTCCTCACCATCTGTTTTACATCTTCAACATTATTTTTTTAAGCATGAAGATGTATGCATGCATCATTACTGATTATATAATTATCACTTTATAAAATATTTTGCAAACTTTCTGTCCTATAATTCAGAAATCTCTGTGCTGATTACTCACTTTGTCCACTTTCCAGATGCCTCTGTATTTTTTCCAGCGAGTCAAATATCTCTGCAAGGTTGTTAATGTCTGCTTGATGTCATTCTGTACCCTCTGGGCCAATTCTATGATGTCTGGGTTTGTGTTGATGTCCGAGTAGAAGGTGAAGTAGAACAGATCATCCTCACCCTCCACTTTCTGAGGTTGACACTCCAGGCAGGATCCATTCATCCAACGTACAAATGATTTAGACCTGAAAAAACAATAGGTCTCATTATATTCTACTTAACTTTTAGACTGTTTGATAGTACCTATGGCAATAGATCTTATGATGAAACTGTATTGATCTGTTGCTGGAATCTGATTCTTATAACTTTTATTTTTTTGAAGCAACTTAGAGTATTAAGAACTGTTTATATTCCGTGCGTTTGCAATACATTCATCTAAGAGCTAAAAGAAGTTTTTGCTATTTTGATACATACTTTAAATAATCTTTACTCTAGTTATAGGCATGTGAGTTGTCATAAAATGCAAGAGGAGTTTTCATTTGATTTAACAATTAAAAAAACTATCTTTTCAAACCCTCTCTTTGACTAAGAATAGACATAGCTATTCAGAATTTAACTTCAGTCTATCTTAAAGATTTCTACTTAGTTGGCTTTGAATACTCAGTTGAATAAATAAGGTACTGGCACTGTGGTGGTTCTCTTATAAAAGTTATTTAGGTTGAAAAAGAGATGAAGAATTGAAAAAACGTTTTGTAGACAGAAATACACACACACACAAAAAAAAACCTTAACTGCTCTAGAGGCCAGCATCTAGCATTTTCAGGCGTTGAATGAAAGACCAAAAATTGCAAACAAAATTAAATTCATGGTGGTATATGCCTGAAATAGATATGTGTGCTGCCCTATTAACTCCCTTGAATCGGCTCCACATAAGAAGAACTCGGTTCTATCAAAAACATAATGCTAATATATCGGGAAGAAGAGAATATTCTGTTTTAATTTTCATTGAGAGGAAACAAACATAATTTTTGTATTGTAAAATGAGATTTGTTTTAAAACAGTAATAGAAATGGATGAAATCATGCTACGTTTACTTAGAGTAATATTAAGAAAGGCCTAGATTAAGCTAGAAGATTGAGAAGGCTAATACTTCTATGATGTAATTCTACAGATATCTTATTGAATATTTTCCGCAGATGAGCTATGTTTTTTCATCATTAAAACCTTATCATACCAAAAAAAAAAAAAAAAAAAATTAGGGGAAATGTGGAATTTCATGTATTGTATCTGCAGTTCTATTCAACTAGGCCTACTGAGAAATGATATCAAGAAATGTACGAATAGATTAATAATGATAATGATATAACAATAATAAACAATAAAGTTGGTGTTTCTGGGCAATCTCTACAAACTTTTTCACACTTCAAAGGTTAGAAGAGATGCTGTGATTCTAAATATCTATGATATGAGCCTGTTCTCATTTGTAAAATGTTTACGAGAAATAAAAAAAAAACCCCACACTTTTCTTAAAATAACTGTCGAATTGGGATATTTTTGTGTGTGTGTATGTGTGTGAAACCCAGTTAAAAAAAGAAAACTATTTCCAAAATATTGTAGAAGATATAAATCTGTTTGTTTTCTGCATTTGAAGTTTGTACATTCTATAATGAGGCTGGATCTAGTACACATCCGATTTTGTTTTACTTTACAGCACACTTTACAAAAGATTTTTTATCTTGACTTATCTAGATGTGTAAATACTAGATCTAGTTAAGAGGCAATGGCAATACAATGAATATTTCAATATCAATTAGCGCACCTCTTAAATCAAAACTTCTATGTTTAAAATTAAGCGAATTATTAATTTTCACCAAAGAAAAAATAAAAAAATTTTAAAAAAGGGAAAAAGAAAAGAATAAAAAATAGTGGATGAAGCCCTATATGGACTAATGCATCGAACACCAAGTATTATAGAGCCAAACTAGTTCTCCCTCTTTTGGGTTCTAGGGGAGATAATTTACCTAGACGGGCACCATTGCCTATTGTGAAGGAATCATAGAGGACAAATTACCAAAGTAGTAGGTCATTGTATGTAAGCATAAAAAAAAAAATATGCATCTCACAATATATTACATCCAATGATTTCTTTTGTTTACTTGCAAGAATCTTAAAGCCTTTGTAGAGTATGATTTTCATAAAACACCATCAATAGTTACAGGCAAATAATACTGACCCTTCGACACAGTCTCGGACACACTGTAGAGTAAGCTTATAGACCTCATTTGCCTGAGGATGCAGCACAACATCTGGTGGAGCAAGTAAAGTCTCCACCTGAAACAGAGGCTTGGATGTTTTCAGGGACGCAGCAAATCTTTGTAAGTTGTTGGCAATCATCTGATTTGGGGAAAGGAAAAAGAAGAAGTGAAGGGGGAGGTAGAAGGAGACAATAAATAAAAAAAAAAAACTTCAGTTATTTTTCTTTAGCTATTCATATGGGGTTTTTTACTACCTGTGATTTTGCCTGTGGTAATTTTAACTGCATGGCTCAGCCGGCAGCTCTTGGTGCATAAGCATAAAGGCAGCTTGGCTTGATGATCAGCACCAAACAAGTATCAGGTTAAGGTTTTCAAAAAAATGAATTTTAGTGATATGACTATGTTTTTTTTGTACTCTATTTTAAACTTTCAGAAAAACCTACACAAACTGAATTCAAACATGGGGTTTGCACACTCCCATATGAGATTATAGTCCAATTAAAGTTAAGAAATGTAGGAACTTACATACTATACATGAGAAAAATACTTAAATTAAAACCTAGAATTTTAGGGACCCACAAGTCATACATGAAAAAACAGCCAAATTAAAATCTAGAAATATAGGGACCACATAACCTACTTAATATAATAGTCATATTACAACTAAAAAGTGTAATTCAAATAGATAAACACAAATGTCATAATCTTATTACTACAAATAAATTAAGTATAGCTATATATACAACTACGCAACAAGTGTAGTTCTTTGAACTGATATAAACAATAGAATGCAATGATTTCATGTCTTTGCAAACCTTACACTTTAGGTAGGTGCCGCTACTAAAATTAGCATAGCAATAATAAGAAGATCTTTCGACACTCGATGTTACAATATCTACAAATGTAAGGAATATAATAACATTTTTATCTGAATTAAATGTTCTTAGCAATAGATTTGAGTTTAAAAGATATGGGATGAACCCCATCATTTCATACTAGCTTTCAAATATGTATTTAAAGTAGCAAATTAGTATACATATCTTTTTTTTTAATATTATTTTTAAGCGACTGAAAAGGACAAAGGAAAACAAGAAAACCTTAAACAGTTTATGCTCCTCACCTTTGTCAAAACTTCAAACACCTTTCTTTCCCAGTAAGCATAGTATCTGGCTAATTTGGGTGAGCGTCCAGTGTTTGTGTTGACAACAAGGCCTTCCATCTTGGTCAGTAAGGGACCAATAGCTCGGTATTTACGAGCCATGATCTCAAGGTCCTTCACTCTCTCTTGCTCAATGTGCTCAAAGTATTCCTGTGTAGGACATAAGGACGAACATTTGCAGTTGAGATGGAAAAGTTTACATCTTTGAAATAGAACAATTCTGCCAAGTAAAGAATCTTGTTATCAATAATTATAAATATTCAATTATAAAATGTATTAATTAAGGTTAGAAATAATTATAAAATTTTTTCTACAAGTAAATTTTAAACTTTGAAATCTGCTTTCACACCAATTCAATGATTTTAACTTATATCATAAAGATGCAAATTTATAGAATGATATGAATCTGAATGCATGCATTCAAGGAGATGGATCATCAATAAAGCATGAAAAACCCCACATACTTATTTTATGCATAGAAATACTAACCTTGCATGCTGGCAAATGACCAGGAAATTTTGGTTTAGGTCCTTTGAACATGTTAGCATGCTCAATCATGCCTAGCCTTTGGTTTATATCTCTTGCATTTTTCTGGATCTGATTCACTAGAGACTCAAACTTGGCAATAGCCTGGGAAGGGAATGAAAATTGAGGTGTTATTGACTAAACATTTGACCGCGTTGTGTGCAGAAAGATAGAATTTGAATAGTGAGAAAACCTGTTCAAATTTGGAGGGTTTTTATTGTTCAGTTTACAAAAAGACTGTTTCATAGATCCATGGACTTGCATTTATTTTTTTTTTTTTTGTCTTTATCGGAAATTCATTTCTTGTTTTCATGTCTGTTTGGTTTTTGTAAGAAAATTATTATAACCAATAGGTTTTTCTATAGTTTGAGTTATTGCTGTAGAAAAAAATAGCAAAAACCACTGGAAAACATTTTGAGAAAGATTTGAGCCATTCTATATTGAAAATTGTTAAATAGGTTGATGTTTGTGTTATTATCATTCAGCTTGTAAGAACAGTTTAAAAAACATGTCTGAAAAGGGGCGATAAAGCTTGAATAAAATAATTTTGATGAGATAAAAAGTACTATTAATATATAATCTACTTGTGTTGAAATTATCTCTGATATGATTTAAAAAAAAAAAATATTAGAAGAGCAGAGAAAAACTAATGCTTTATCCATTCAAAACCACACATTAGGCATGAAAACCTTACTTTCAAATGGTCAAAGTTGAATCCTTACCCCATCAGATTCTTCAAGGCTGAAAATGTCAATTGCAAACTTAACGACAAATTTTGACTTTGGCAAAATTGTTTACCCCATTAATTATTTCTGTCAAACATCTCTCACATGGTTCTAAAAAAGAAATATTTGCTTTTGGGCAATATTGGGTTTAAAAATATATTTATATATATATTATATATATCTATATATGTGATATAATTTTCTGGTTACGGGAAAATCCTCAACATTATGAAGAAAAATTAAAAAAAAAACAGGTTTAAGATTTAAACTGATGTTTGTCTTGATAATGCATACTTTGAAACTCATTGCATTTCCTGCTTTATATTTTCAAAGGAGCTTTTAGATATCCATCAGCTGGACTCACCGACTCGCATTTAGCAATGTAATCATTGATGCCCAGTGAGTTCCAGTTAAGTCTTTTTGCACCAGGTCTGAGCATGCGCCGCAGGTCCCTCTGGTGATCATCCAGCAGTGCAGCCTTGTATTGGAATAAAATGGTCAGAGGTCAAAGCAAGGTGCTTTGGTATTGAAACTCAAAGCAAAATCTTCATAGAGACAAAAGATGCACAGGGTGATGTTATCAAACTGAGTGAAAATTAGTTCACGTCTTACTGCCATTGTTTATAACTAACATTGCACAAAATCTTAAACACAAAGCACACGTACATGTAAAACTGTAATTTTTCTATGTAAAAGCAACTGACATTATTTAACAAAAAAGACTCATCATAGATTTTGTAATCATAAATTTGTTACCAATATCATTGCCATCATCATAATCCTTACTATCATTATCATCATTATCATCATCACTATCATCATTTTAATCATCACTACCTTCACCGCCAGTATCACTACTAACTTCACCATTACCATAATTATCATCAGTATAAACAACATCATTAAAGGCATTGTGACTCAACAGTTAGCAAACCATTTATGGACCTTCTGTTAACTGAATATTGGTGTCTGTCCCGAAGATGGCCAATTACTATTTGAAATCACTAAAAGTACATCGGCCACAAAATTTAAGTAAACAATTATCATCACCACCGTATACAGGAGCACCATATTGCCATCAAAATCATAATTTGTCTTAAATTTACCACCTTCACAAAAAGCATATATAGCAATAACATTATCGTTGCAAAAATAATAATGAAAACTGCAATAACTGCAGCACCAACAAAAATAATAACAGGAGCAAGGACTTAATTCAAAAAAGTATCTTATTCAAATCTACCCATTTATCATTCATGGTTCTTAAATTTTTATCCGTTTACAGGACAAATATATTGTTTAATGTCTCAGTAGCCCGCCACTCTCTAATTTCACCTCTGCATGATCCAGGGATGCCAAGAGAGCATGGTATCTGAACAGCATGCGAGACAGACCATCCACATAATGTATATATTTCTCCTCCTGTAAACACAGTAAAAATGCTGATTTACTTTTGAAGTATGTGTAAAGTTATGCAACTGTCTATGGTTTTATGTATTTTTTATGTTTATGACAAAAGGTTATAATTTTCTATTATCTGTTGTACATAATAAAGTCATGGAGCCTAGATGATTGTTCCCTAGCAAGGCATGTCTTATACTAACTTTCTTGAGTAACTCCAAAAGAATTCTAAAAATATGTAGATTTGACAAAATCCTTAAGTAACGATTTGTGAAAAAATAAAAACAAAAAATGACTGCACCTGTAAAGCCACATTCCTGGCCAGCTCCGGCACCATAAAACCTAAAGCTTCCATGTACTTGGTCTCTGCAATAATTTCTGCCAACTTGATGTCAAAATCAACCACATACTTGCTCTCGGTGTTCATCACTGCAAGGCGATTGTGTGAGAAGTCATGTGAAGCAGTTTTGAGAAACAGAGGGGATTTAAAATCTTTCAAATTCATTCAATTTTTTTTTTTTTGTCTCGAATCATGCAAAAAAAAAAAAAGTAATAGTGAGAAAACACTTATGGATAATAAGCATTTATGCTACAGTTTTATTAAACCTGCAAAATTCTTTTTTATTTCCTAGTTTTAAAGATATAATAGTTTGTATATATATATATATATTAACCGTTTTGTCCTACCCTTTGCACAAAACAGGCTTTAAAATGAGAGTTGCGTTTGGCATACTAGTTTATAAATGATTTAAATACTCTAAATTGGGAAAAGAATTCAGTGGCATAGTGAAAGTTGATTACTCTCTAACGCTCCGAAATTTCAATCCGTCTCAATAGAAATAAATAATTATGTTAAATAAAAGAAGCACCCAATACTTATTGTTGCAAAAAAATATTTATAGATTTTAACTTTATAGGACAAAATTCACAATTAGAAATTGAGATATGAATAAAGAAGTTTCTTTTTTCTTGTTTCAAATTATACTTATGCACATTATTGGATTTTACTCTGTGCACCACTTAAACTTGTTATTTTAATCAGTGTTTGCTTAATTACATTGTTAGCAAAAACGGCAATAAATACAAATCTAATATTTTAGGAAATACTGATGAAGATGAATGATCATTATTTTTTGGCAGTTCTTTTCTCAATATCAAGATAAGAAAAATCCATTCTTAAAAACAAACATACGGATAAGGTGGATGGCAGTGGAAAGAAGATTATTCAGTGGGGTCAGAAGAGAAAGGCACAATCAAGATAGATGTCCGAATTTTTCCTCAACATTTATCTTGCTGAGGAACCCTAAAGACAAGACATTTAAATGTACATGCAGTGTCGTTTGGTTTTGTTTTAAAAAGTCTCATCGGTTATTGTTTTCTTTCAAATTATTTTCTTAAGACTTAGACAAAGAAAGAGAAAAAAACACTTAATGTCAATGGGTTTTTAAAAAGTGAAACTTTTCTGTATCAATTATGACAGGTTGCAATAAAGACAAATGGGAATATCAAAGGAAAATACGAATCACACTCACTGCCAAATTAAGGGAAATTTTACCAGTAGTTAAGAGAAGAAAAATCCAATCAAGAAAGCTATCACAAGTCAAATATAAAGATTGTTTTTTCAAACTAGAAGATTTCGGCCAAAATCATTTATTATGATTTGAATTTATCTTGGAAAGCAAAAATTAGGAAAGTGAAAATGACATTAATTGGTGTGGATGGTTTTGAATTATTTACTTTATCTGTTACAAATATGGCTATCTGTAAAAAATGTATTGTAAACTTCGCATATTTTACGACGTGTACTTTGGTGTATCTTCAATTTTTTAGGTAGAGAAAGTGCTGTTGGTTTTTATTTGGTGCAAGACAGTTTAAATTATTTTTTTATTTTATTTCAAGGCCTTTTCTTTAAATTGCAAGTCTTTTTCTGAAGCATAGAAAATCTCCTATTCTATTTTAAAGCAATAATAATGCTGAATAAGTTATCCAAGTAAATATATTATTTAAAAACTAAAAAGAATTGAATAATTTCTTTTAATGTCAAAATGCAAAAGCTCAGCACTTTGCACTAAAAACAAAACTACATACCAAAATACTGTGACAAAAGGTACAAGTTATATCATATATTAAAGCTACAATGGCTCAAATGTTGCTGAGAGGCTAGAACCCTAAGTGATAAGTCATCAAAGACAGAGTTTAGCCGCTAAATTTTCAAAGACCTGATGCTTTCTAGAAAAAAAAAACAACAAAGAGGAACTAAAACCTACCAAACATAAAACAATTTTTTTCTCAGTTTTGCCTTCTTTTATGTCTACATTGTAGATGGTAGCTTTTGAAAAAAAACTAAATGAAGTTTTTAAAGAATTAAGATACTTCAAGTATCTATACAACAAAAATAGTAATGGTCTGTGTAAATAAAAAAGCCAAGCTTTGAGTTACAAAGAAAAATACTAATCATTACTGTAAAATACAAAATACACTACAGCTAGCATAGTTGAAATGAAAAAAAAAAGGAATCAACATCAAAATGAAACATACTTTGTTTCAAGTTGAATTTCTGAGAACAAGTAAATCATCTATTAAAGCTACCAGTTTTCAAAGAAGAGGGGATTTATTTTGCATATTGTGAAAAAAAATACTTAATAAAACTGATAACAGTGTGAACAAAACTTTAGAAATACAATAAACAAAAACAATTTGTTTAAATAGAAAAAAGCTGCTGATGCTGCTGCCAAAACAAAAGCAAGCAAAAGCTGGGCAATCTGGCAACCTGGTAACTTACGCAGGAGTGCCATCTCTGTGGGTGCACTCTTCTCTCTCTGAGGTCCTGATTTAACCACAAGGTTTATAGACACATAAGCAGTTTAAACCTCTATGCAACAAAAGGAATATTGACAGCACATTGACATTTATAAGCCTGACAAAAGCATTTTTTTTTAATCTAGGAACTTTGCATTGGGTCAAAAACAAAAACCACAAAAAAAAGCAAATAATTTTCGTTGCTTTAAAATATATGCCTTTTGATCTCCTAAGTGTGTTATGAATTCCCTTTGCCAATTAATTTCAAATGCTTTTGTAAAATTTAAAACCGAAAATGTATTTTCTAATTTTGTAAAATAGGTAGGAAGGTGTCTGGCCCTGTATAATATTTTGTCAAAGTATTGGGAAAATGTGGGCTTGGTTGCCAGAAATCTTTAAAAATATGAAAGTTTTCTCGCCATGTATGCCATTTGGACAAAGTGTAGATAAATGTGAGGTTGATAGCATTCATCCTGTATCAGGATTTTTAAAAATTTATTTTCCGTGAAGCTGTATTTAGAGAATGTTTCACAGGGCACCGAAAATAGTTTAATTTTTAGGTTGAAGGATGAGAGAAAAGTTTCACAAAGAGGGTCTAAAAGAGTTTATATTAATGCTATAAAGTTAAGATTAGGCACATTCTAGCAAAATACATTACTTTTTCAACAACAGATTATAATACATTTATACAATAGCTTATTCAGATATTGTTCCACATTTGAAACACATTTTATAACACCAAAGAAATAGTGAGAAAAAGAAAAAAAAACAACAGTAAAACTTCTTGTTTCTCTTGCTTTGAGAATACATGTATCCAAAAGTAAACGTAACACTTGTTAATGAAAAGAAAAATTTTGCTTCACACTTTACAATGAAAATACCCATTCAATAATTCAAAAAAAATAGTGTCATAAAAAAGAAATAACTATTGTAAGTTTTAGGTTTGTAATGTTTTAAAATTAAATAACCACACTATTAGTCGTCAAACTCTTTTTCTAAGCAGCCCACAAAATACCTAATCTAAGCACACATTCCAAACTCATTGAAAATACATTTTTTTCAAAGCAAAGTCATAAATATAAAGAAATTAAGATTTACTTATTAGCATTTTCTTTTTAATTCACATAAAAAAGATGTGACTTGGTGACAATGCACTATAATTATGTACTTAAATCTAAAAAAAGAAAAAAGACCTCGATTTTTTTAAATGACAAAAATAAGTTGTAACATACCTTGTATCTCCACCACTGATGTTCTCTCCTCGCCTCTGTCTCCAATAGCAGAGAGCGAGGCAGTGATGGCAGGAGTGGGTGTTGTGGGTGCTGTTGGTTGGATAACTTTCTTCACTAGCAAGTTACGCTTCAGAAGCCCAGGTAACATTGCTTCCACACTCTCTCTCCACTGCTCATACTTGAGATCTTCATAGCCTCGCATGGCTTTGCCAGTGTGCAAGTACTTGGCTCGAGTCTGCAATAGAGAAGAAACTTATTGTAAATTTTGTTTTAAGCTTTAAGCTGCAGTTTGAGTTTTGTGTAAAGACAACTTTTAATATTATGGAGAAAAAATAATTTATTATCATTGTCATTAACCCGGTGGCCTCAGTCTTTTGGTGTATAGGAGGATGGAAAGATAAAGAGAAAAGAGAACTGGAATATTTGGGATAAATGCATGATAGAACAAATTTTCGTGATTACCAGATTTTTCAATTTTAGTAAAAAGAAAAGGAAAAAAAATATCAACAACTCTAAGCTTATAAATTCAAAGCTAATTTTACATATATTTCAAAGACAGGAAGCACATTTTGAACATACTGCTTTTCCCATGTCTGAGGCCATGATTTCCTCCATATTTTGGAAGCGGATCACGGTATGCTTAATGCGGTGGAAGAGGCCACGATCCCAGAAAATGGAACCAGCTGTAGGAGGATAATTCTTGTAGAGAGGTGGCAGCTCCTTGAACTCTGTGAATAACTGATCCATTGTATCCACCTGAGGAAAAAAAATATTAAATATGAAAGTTTAACCAGTTTTTTTCTCATTCAGGGATAACATAGTGTAATGTAATGTTTTCTTATGGGTTTTTGCATAGCTGAAACAATATACAGAGGAATTAAACTTATGGTGAAGTAATGTATTAAATTAGTGCTCTTTTTAAAATATATGTTTCACTCTATTAAGTTATTTTGTGATTGATTTTTATTGCCTGCATACAAAAAAATCTTTTCAATGCAGATAAATACCTCTTTCCCATACTGCACTAAGATGTCTTTGAATTTTTGCATCATCTGATTGTTGATAGCCTCCCTTGAGCGCAAATGCTTGAAGTTGAGAAGCATGTCAAAGGCACCCTCTGCTGAACGCAAGGATTGGAATGACTCATCAATAAACATCTTTGCCTCATTTTCAATCTCAGTGACTTCTTTGTAGAAAGTATCCATAATTCTGCGCCAGTGAGATGCATCTTTTTGAGAAAATGCATTGAAGGATAACTGTAGGAATAAGAGATACAGTTATAAATAACAACCAGAATATTAAGGCTAGGGAATAGAGTTTAATTTTTCTCTAAAAATTTTAGAAAGCAAGTTATCAAATAAATTTGACTGTACAGGCTTTTATGGGAAAAACATAGGCAATTTTAGTTTTTTTTCTTTTTTTTTTAACAAAAGCAGTGAAACGAAATTGGGGAAATTACAAATGATTAAACGGCAAACCAAAATTTTAAAAATTGAAATGGCAGACAGAGAGAGCGAAATTCAGAATGCTGAAAAGTTAATAAAATAGAAATTCTTTAACATATAGATACGAAATCAAATTGGACAAAGTGTTTGTATCCAGTGACTCATTAACCAAACAAAAAAAGAGAAACTGTGTTAAGCAAGTAAAGAAACTGGCCTTTCGTGACCTTCTTTGATGAATAATATCTGAAGGGAACATCAAAGAGAACAGTACCTAGGGAGATTAGCAAAGCAAAACAGACTTAAAGAAGGGAAATAGGAAAGGAAAAAAGACCAGTGAGATTATTCAGACTGTAGCCAAATTCCAAATAGCATCCATACCAACCTGTTCTATTGGCTCTACCAGTTTATCCACCCTTAGCAGGACCTCTTCAATTCTGGCAGGATCTCCAGTGACAGCTTTTAACTCAGGCCCAAAGATATTGTAGAATTCTTCTAGAACCTAGCGTCAAAGGATAGTGTTCAACTATTACTTAGATGATGATCAGCATGCATTTTGCAAATTCAAAGGAGAATATATTTTTGTTATCAATAGACTGGTAGTAATGTAAATGGA
>BLXT01004129.1:1869313-1881640 GCA_019648995.1 Plakobranchus ocellatus | reverse complement strand
CCCCCCCCCCCCCCCCCCCCAACCACACACACACAAACCATCTACTGCAGCTCCTGCTTAAGAATTTCTCACAGAGATCGTAGTTCCCCTTCTACGGCCGAATTTGAAAGGAGGCTAGCTCCTTAGCTGATAGAATATAGCATGGAGTAGCGAATTATCTCTCTTTCTCTTGTATTCTGTGGTCTTTCCTACTTCTGTTGTCTCCAGTCCATGCTTTTGATACAGCATAAGTATCGCTTGTAACTTAGGGGACGTAAAACAAATTAGAATTAGAAGCTGTGATTCATTGGTAAGGTAGTTGGCTTCCAGGGCTACCAGTAAGAGGTCTGAGTTGCGTATCCTAGTGCGGGCCAAGACAATTTTTCAGTGCTCCCCTGTGTCCACCCAGCACTGGACCCAGCGAAAGTAAAGGTGTCGAGGAACGCAAAGCAAACTATCTCAGAGTGCAGCATGCCAAGAACAATCAGAACCTTCTTTTGGTTCCCTGGCATTTGAACCAAACATGGGACGCATGTTACTTTATATGAAAAAGATAAGCACCGATCGGAAAAGCACAATATACCATAGGATCAAAACAGTAGAGAAAAAAAAATAAGTGGCCAATGACTAGAATGTATATTATGTTTACAAAAAAAAAAACCAACAGCACAACTAAATTTAGAAAATCACTTTAATAAAAAATTATAATCTTCATCAGTTTTAAATTTATTTTGGGGGATGGGGCATTTCTTCTTTTTGGGTAAAATATGATTTCTAGTTGGCAAAAATCTATTTTGCTCTTTACCTTGTTCTATTACGGTAACGTTTTGTTTCGCAACAAATCAATTTAGAAATTTTAAAATATAATAAACACTCTCATATTTTCTATTCAGTGCAGTAAAAAACATCAATGCAAAAACTTACTGAACAGAAAATAAGATGGAGAAAGAGATCTGAAATATGCTAGAAAAAACAGGTTGGAGGAGAGGGAGAGAGATTACACACACAGAGAGAGAGAGAGAGAGAGAGAGAGAGAGAGAGAGACAGAGAGAGAGAGAGAACAAGTGATTATGTCAGCATACAGTTATATAGATAATAAAAGATGTTATACATAAAAGATGGCAAACTGATTTGCCGTGTAAAATTATTATAATGATAAAGTTCTGTGCTGGCAAGACAATTTATGAACTAAAAACAAAAAAATAAAAACAAAAAAAACAAACTTGCAAGGCCAGAGTCAAAATCAAATCATCGAACGACTTTTTTTAGTTGGTTGGATGGAGAGCGGGGAAAGGAGTTTGGTTGAAACTATATAACCTTGCTATCGTACATCTTCTCTTTGAGCCATCACATTGTTTCAGGGTATTGAGCCTTGAAGATATTAGTACATTTTTTCACCAACACGTTGGCTCAGCAAATCAGCGACAAGCTCATCTTTTTGAACACAGCATTTTGAAAAATTAGTTGGAACCCTAAGATGCCCAATTCTCAAAGTCTGATTTAGAAACATCTTTTAGTGCGCATTTTTATGGTTTGCTTACTAAATTTGATGCTTAATAATGTCATTATAAAAAATAAAACCAGTCGGCCTTGTTAAGGCAACAGCTTTAAAAAAACTCTTATTTCGCTACCTCATCAAACAAGTGTAAATATAACTTAGTAGACTTGCAGCACAGGAAATATTTTTCAGAAGCCTATAAGTGGCACTTGCTTTCTCCAGCCGTAATCAAGGCTTTTAGAAATCAAGATGACATTAATTAAAATTAAGATTCAGCGACAGGATATTCTTGCCATACAATGTAAACAGTTCAGGATAATGTTGATGCAAGCTTTGGCAACGAGAAAGATCTCATTGAGATACTCAACACCTAAAGTTAAGTTTAAAAAACAAAACAACAACAACAACAACAACAACACACACAAAAAAAAAAAAAAAGAGGAAGAAGAACCAGGAACAGGCGGAGGAGAAAGAGAGTAAGGAGGATGAGAGCTTTACATTTATATATTGAGTTCAATTATATGATTTCCAGACTTGAATACATCTAGAAATAATATTGTTTATGAAAAACCATACTCATGTATCCTATTGTTCTGATTCTTGTGCTCTGTTACACACCCCTTTAAAAATTAGGCAATCCGACGAGCAATTTAATAAAGTCTAGACTCACAAAGCCCAAATGAAATACTTGTTAAGGGATTTATTTTCACTTAATCTTGATCTTGGTCCATATTTGAATATCTTAATGTATGGCTATTAAAATTCCTTTCGTGGACTATTTTGGTACTTTATTTAGAAGAACTAGGAGTGGCTCAGAACAATATTACACGGTAAATATTTCCAGTTTGCATCTAACGAAATTCTATGTTTCGAGCTAGTTTTATTGAAATCCCAGCTATATTAGAAATATCCAATTATCGAACTTTTAAGGTTTTTCTTTATGCGGCTTCTGTGTTTTTTTAAAGCCAGTTTTATTGAAATTTCAGCTATATAAGAGCGCAGGCTCTTTTAAGACAAAACATGCATTAGAACGTAGGGTCAGTTTTTTATTGCGTAATTTGATGCGTTACAACAGTATTATCAAAACTGGGAACTGGTCGGTCTAGCAAGCAACCGTAGATCTAACCAAAACACTTTAAAATCTGATCAAACATTATGGAAAAACTTTAGAGGAAATAAGCAATCAAAATCGACGAATTAATCTATGCAATTATTATAAAACTATATTTGTATAGCTGTTAGTTTTCCTACTATTCTGGGGTTTTTTTTATATAGATCTAATAGAAACACCTCAGTAACCTTGACCGGGCAACAGTAAGAAGTGGCTAGCGTCACAATTTAAAAATAATATTGTGCAACAAGGGCAGCAAGGTTATCAAATATGCAGCACCTATTTTGTCGTTTAGGTAAGAGCAATCCATACTTCCTTTCATCAAGCAAGGGCGACAAGTACGGAAACAAATGGCGTCCTTCGCAACGAACCGATAGGATGAAACATGAACTTCAGGCATTTTTGCACTTTTTAAAATAAAACTTATTTCTGGAGTGATAATTCACCAAAGTATGGCAAGTTCACGAAGAAAAGAAGTGTGTAAATAGATGACATTATTGTCTTGTCGACCTGTTTCTAATTAAAAAAAAATATATATATCATTTTATTATTTAGGCCATTTATTTTTACTTTTTTTTTATGATTGCGATTTCTTATTTAGTCAGCCAATGGATGTAGATTTAGACCTACATTCAGACTCTACACTAGATTCCATGGAAAAAGAGTCAAATAGAATTTGACTACAAGAGTTCTAGTTCTAGTTCAACAAGGGACTAGAATCGATTTTGGGTCTTGTCCCTTGTGCATATGTACTTTTTTTCAAAGTTAGAAATACCTTTCTACCTTCCCAAAAGTTATTTGAAACTTGCAATATTTTCTTTGCTCTCAAAAGTTTTTGCTTATTCGATCATATGCTTAAAATAATCCAAAATTGATTCTCAACTTTCCTTACTTTTAGGTTTTTATATTGTAATGTCAAGAATATCCACATTTGTCTCTTCACAATAAGAGCTCTATCACAGAGCAATGACTTTAACATTTTATATTGGCATGTAACTAAAAAAGTGAAAATAGGCTAGGTGCAATGCAAGCCAGGTCTCTTTTCTTTTTTTTTTTTTTTTTTCCTGTTCATGTTTTCTTCCCCTTTCCCTTTTACTATTTTTTTTTTAAATATATGTTTTTGTAATTTTTTCTTGACAATCGTAATTCAATTGGAGAGTTAACCGGGTGTATTGAATGCATATCAGATTACTTACATAGGTTATAATAATAAAGTAGAAATTTTGTAGCTAACCACGAATATAAAAAAAAAAATGGGAAATTTGGAGACAAAGAACATCATGTCAATAGAAATCTTCAAGATAAAGTGGAGAAACCAAACCTATTATGCATGCATAGCAAAGCACATAGTGAGGATGTCCACCTGGAAATCTAAGTCAGTACACAGGCTGCATGGTGTATTCATCATAAAACTTTAGAATTAAGAAACATTTTTGGCTTTGAAGTCTTAACCCTCTATCATCCCCAGTATTTTGAGGATTGGTTTATTTTAAAGAGGTAGTTTCATTTTTATATTCCTCCTATGCTTTATATTGTAAGAAAAATAGTAGTGTTGTAGATGTCTTTGAAGGAAATTGAATGATCTATCATTTTAAGCTTTTAAAATTTTATGTAAAGCATCTTTCTTCTTTTTCAAAAACTTTTTTTAGGAACAAAATTTTTTCTTGAACTCACAAAAATAGAAAAAATGACACTATCAAAGGAAGCAAAAAATAGATATTTTTGTACTGTCATAAAATACTATTCATTATAATGTTCACTTATTTGGACATACTTATTGTAAATTTCCAGTCAAGAGCTGCAAAAACTAATTTTATATGATTTTTGCAAAACTTTACACAAACAAGGGAAAAGCGCAAATAATTTACTTGCAAATTTCTCTTTTTACAGTACATCCTCCGATTTTCACAAAAAATGTCAAGAAATATTAATCTTGTGTAGCAGCTACCCTTTATATAAATTATTATGACTGTTTATGAAAAAAAAAAGTTCAAACTCATTTGTAATTTAAAGTAATGAATTTCATCCAGCTTAAGCGTGCACACACACATACACACACACAAAATATTGCAAACAATAGGCATGCATAGAGATTAACGGCTCTCATATAATAGGCTCCATAAAAAGCTTTGAATCTTGGGCAAAACCTAAAGCAATATAAGAGCATAGAAATGAGCAAAACAGGCATATTTATTTTACAAATTGTGAGTTGAGTAGTTGTAGTAAAAGATCTTAAAAATTCAAATTGGCGATGATTTGGGAAGATTGGTAAATACAAAATTTGTGCCTAAAAAGTTGCCTTTTTTGAAGTTCACATCCTGTTTTGTATTAAGTTTTTCCTATTTAAGTGCTTTACTTTGATAACCAATTTTTAGGGCTAGAGACACTGGCTGATTTTTTGCAATTTTTGAAAACCTTCATTCCATATGGAAAAATATTTCTATTGAGAGATGATGAAGGGTTAAATCACTTGGTTTTTTTCTCTGTCAGAAATCTATAGATTTTGAATTTTTCTTATTTAGCCAAAAATTTTTGTGAAAAACGAATTCCTTTCTCCTAAAAATATCACAAATATTCCACCAAAGGAAAAAAAAATTTAAAACTTTGCCAAAGTCATAATTTGTCGTAAAGTTTTCAGCTGGCACTTAAGAGCGTAAAGAACCTCATGATACAGGGTGTGGCTTTGACTGATTAAGAGAAGGTTTATATATTAGGCAGGGTGCAGCAATGGATAAAGAGTTAAACGCATTTAAAAGATTGTGAATAGTTTGTAGTGGGTCTATCAATATAGATTTAGTGGCTTTGTATAGAATATCAGACAAATTGAGACAAGAACTTGCTCCAGATAAATTTTGGTAAATTGATTGTTTGTCTATCCTTAAAATACAATGGATCTTTCAAAGCACTTCAAAATCATCTGTTCTTTTTCACAGCAATCTTATCTACTTAATATTTATTCTGTTCTACTTGATTTTATTTCCATTCATTTCAAAATTTAAAAAAAACCCTATAAATATTCTATTTTTTTTTTCAGACCTCCATAATGTCTGTTTGGCTTTGTAAAGTGCCTATCCATGTAATATTTTAATTAATTTATTAGCGAACATTGTGACAATGTGTATGACATAGAATTTGCAAAATACATCTGCAAAGTCACCATGGGAAAGCCATTTAGAACATTTACGTTTTTGTAAATTGTAAGATTTTAATGAAGTGAAAAAATGTAAAAAAATAAATGCTTGTACCAATAAATTTAAATACCAGAACAGATGGCAGTAGAAATCATATCTTACTCTTAAAATGAATTCTTGTGTCCCAGAATAAAAACCTGATGTTGCCATTTTATTTACAACATTTCATTTTTTTCCGTCTTCTTAGAAACCAGGACAAAAGTTGTCAAGCGCCTCAGTTCTCTGTCAGTCTGGCACAAGTTCAGCAGCATTGGTAACTGTAGATTGGGAAGTTGTGGTACCCCTCGGACCAAAGGCAGTTTTTCATGTAGGCGCTATCATAAGAGGCTCAATCTACATCCATGGTGGTATCCTATCTGTGGGTTCTACTCAACCTAGTGATCAGTTTTATAAACTAAGTGTTGGAATATCAACAATGTGGGAGAAAGTGCGCACTCCAGGAAGCCCTGCCAGAAGCAATCATTCAGCTGTTGTGGTGGATGATCGATATTTGGTGTTGATTGGGGGTTGGGATGGTCGAAAAAGAATACCCGATATCCACGTTTATGATGTCCAGGAGGATATTTGGTTTCCAGTCAGGCATTTTGGCTTTCCAGATGGAGCAGGACTGAGTTCTCACACAGCAAATCTCTTGGCCAGTGGAGATATTTTAGTAGTTGGAAGGGAAGGAAGCCTAAGGATACAGCGCAGACATGGCAATGCTTATATTCTTTCAGGCAGCATACAACGCAGGGAATATACATACAAGGAATACAGCCGTGAGGTGACATCCAGATCAGGGCACACAGCAGACATTATAGACAATAACATTTATATAATCGGTGGTCGTAATGACAAATTGTTAGAAAAAGCAGGTGGATTCAGAAAAGGTTCACTCAGCTCATGCTCCATTCTCTCCACCATTCTTGAAAAGATTGAATCCAACAGTCAGAGTGCTATGTCTAAACTGCCTTGTGGACGAAAGAATCATATCAGTGCAGCTAATGAGAGATGCATTGTAGTACATGGGGGAGAGACATTTGATGGAAGAAGTCGGGAACCTGTAGGAGAAATGTTTCTAATATATTTACGAAGCCCTACTTACTTCTATAAGTTAGACACAACTCATGTAAGCAGAGCAGGCCATGTTTGTTTAGTTATGAATGACAAAGTCTTCTTTCATGGAGGCTTCAGTGGAAGATCATGTGTTCATTCTGACTTATGTGAGATGAAACTGGTTTCAAGATGATATATTTCGTGAAGATTTTAAGTTTTAAATATTCCTGAAATTTCATTTGATTTAATCAAATTGACTTCATTGCTCATACCTAAAGACTTGTGCCGCTATGGAAGGGCTGTAAGACTTAACCAGAAATAAGAGGCAATTCAAACGAATCAGCACCAAAAGCAAAATGTTGCAAGTTTTTGTAATACATAAATTTTGCACATAAAATGCCAATTTTATGTATGATAAAATTTGAACTTAATGGACTCTTTTTATTAATTATCTAGAATTGGCAGTTTAATATTTTTTTACTAGGGTCACCAATTTCAATTTTATTGCCCATTGCTTTCTTGGATCTTCATTTCACTTCATGACTGATTGACCCTCACTTAGGCAAGTAAGCAACGGACAGACAGCAATAAAGTAGAAAGATACTCATTTGAAAGCAAGGCAGCAGAGAGTCTTCAAAGAAGAATTCCACCTTAGGCAAGTTTTTCGGCCCTGAACTTCTTACATTCTAAAGGGGCCGGGCCACACTAAGTTCATGACTCCAAAGTGCCCCTCTACCACCTTTTTCTTCGAGCACTAGATTTGTTGGGTTTTGAATACACAACCTTTTCCTTTGAACTACTGTGACTTTTTTAAATCACTCTAATGGTTGTGTCAAGAATGCTCCCGATAGTTGAAGGAAACCAATTACTTATGAAATAACTGCTCATTCCTTCTAGACCAAATCCATCTAGAGTTATTTTCGGCAGTCACGGCTAGTGTTTTAAGAGCCTTTGATCTTCTATGGCCATTGATGGAGAGTTTGCTCAGAAGGTTGTGGGCTAATGTTCCAACAAATCTCATAGCGCTAACAGTCTATAGACAATATCTGGGATTTGTATCCAGCTTTTTCCAGCTCTTTGCTCAAGTCCTGTTATTTCCTCTTTTATATATATACTTGCTTCTTCCATTCCACTCTCGTATGGTACTGTGAGCTCGATCATGATGATTTGTTGAGTAGCACTTGAGTGGAATAAGATGTCAGGCCTCATTCCTGTGTCTTGGGTGACTTTAGGATGTTTATTCCATTCAAGGAGATCGATTGAAAATTCCCAGTTATCACACCCATCCAGTAAGCTCTTCCTGTGAATGGTCATGCCAGCGGCACTTCCACACCAGGATTTTGTTCCACCTTCTGATGTGAATACTAGTGCCCTTACCTTGGAGAAGCAGGCCTTTTGCGACACATATTGTTATCGCAAGTTCTTGTAACACTCTGTTGTGTCGCCACGTATACCTGCCGTTGCCTAGAGCTACTTTGCAGGAACTGAGAACATATTCTGTAGTCTGTTTGCCTTGGCACAGTGGGCATGTGGAATCATCTTTCATTCCCCACCGCACCAGATTTGCATTTGAAGGCAGAAGGTCAGAAACAACTCGTATGAGGAAGCTGATTCTAGGTGGCGCCATGTGCCAGATCTCATTCCATGTGAGAGTTCTCTGCACTTCACTTTCCCAGCTTGTCCAATGTCCTTACTGAGATTGCTGAACTGCTTTCTGTGTTCTCTTTGAATCCTCTTCGAGTCCGGTCTCATCAATTTATGATATCTCTTTGCTCTTTGCCTTCTGTGTTTAACCACCACTTTGCTCCCTCTGATCCCAGTTCTCTCCTTCCACTTTGAGTGAGACCAATTACCTCTTTCATTTTCAGGCAGGCCCTCTTTTGCTTGGTGAACTGCCTCATCAATTTTCCATTTTCTGCCAGTTCTTATCTGAGGTTGAATAGATCTCAGTGCTGTGTCCTCTGGGTCTTCGAGCATTGTCATTAGTCTAGCATTTCCCCACTTATACTCTTCCACAGTTGACTTCCTGATAAGTTACGCTTTCTCTAAAGCTTCAGATCCACGCTTGGTATCTTTCAGAGATGAATCATACCATCTTCCAAGGCTCTTGACGGGCTCTTGACTGATCCTTGGAATATCTTGACTGACTATTTTGAACCAGACATCTTCATCTAATTTGCCTTTTCTTATGGACGAGCTTCGAGACTTCCTCGTCTTGAAACTCATTCTGCTTCGTTTCATTGGAGCATCTAACCGATCATCCTGCGAGTCTCATTTTCCTTGTAGCATAGGATCGTAGTGCAATCCATGAAAGCCTTCAGGGGCGGCATGTAATATGGTCTACTGGATTCACGCTCCATTCTGCAGCTCTGAGGATCACTTCCATAGCCAAGACACAAGATTTGGGATACGGTACAACCCATAGCAACACCCAAGTTTATCCAGTTTGTCGTATATCACTCAAATAAGAACCTCATCTTAAATCCACTGATGTAGTCTTCAAGCATTACTTGAATATCCTCTGGAACATGATACATTCTTAGAGCTTGTTGAATCATTTAGTGCGGTACAGAACCGTATGCATTAGCAAGGTCCAACCAGACGACATCCAGGTTGCGTTTACCCGATTTAGCTCTTTGAATGGCTTCCCAAATCATTGTGGTGTGTTCAAGAAGTCCCAGATCCCTGGAAGACCCCCTTTCTGCACAGAGTCATTTACATAGCCATTCTCGGTGAGGTATTTGGTTAGGCGTGATGCCTTGACTGAGAAGAAGATTTTCCCTTCTACATTGAGCAGTGAGATGGGTCGGACCTGATTAATTTCAGTCAAGTTCTGCTTTTTGGGAATGTAAACTCCTTCAATTGTTATCCATTGCTCACAGATCTTTAGAATATCTCAAGCGCTTCGGAGCATCTTATGAAGCCATCTGAGAACATAAGGACATCTTTTGTAAAGCAGGTAGGGCACTCCGTTAGGCCTAGGCAAAGACTTACTTCTTGCCTTTTTAACTACTAAGTTAATTTAAACAGTGTCGGTGGCTTGGTGTTGAATTTTAACCCTGGTACGGATGGCCAGATAAGACCTTTTATATCCTCAAGTGGCTTCTCTCGTTCTGGATCAGAATAGTTCTTGCCAAGGTAAGTCTCTATTTCTTCTTTTTGCGCCTTTAAGGTCCCTGATATTAGTTGTTGAAACAGCTGCCTTGCAAACTGGAATGTGTCTTTCAAGAAGTTATTTTGTGTTTTCTTTTTCTTCTGGTTTGGTCTTTTCCGGGCAGATCGGCTCTGCTTGGGCTAGCTGAGTGCCTAGCCTTCAAATCTCGCCACAGTGCTTGTAGACCTGTCTGTTCTTCCACGGGCGCTGCTTTCCTTTGCTTGTCTTCGGGTGTCTTTTCTGTTTGCACAGCGCGTTGCCTTATGCTCTTTCTTGGAGGCGCTCGTATCTTATGTTGCTTTGTTCCAAATCTGGCTAGGCATGTTCGGTAGACAATGTCACCGAACGTTGCAAGTTTGCGCTCAAGAGTGCTCCTCCCACTGCTAATGGGAATAGGATTTTCTACTTCTTTGCATTTAAGAGCTGCCTGAATTTCTCATCTGGATCAGAAGCTTGGATTTCCTCAGTGCTGTGGTTTTGTTCCAGGCCTTGGCTTTCCGACGTCTTATCTGCCTGGGCAGAGCGCTGCTGGTGGTCCTTTGAGTTATCCAAACATTTCATCTTAGTCCTGTGGATCTTCATGCCTTTTTCGGTGCAGAATCTTCTACCACAGATACACAGGTAGTCCATGGTCCATTGTTCGTCTCGTGGTCCTTTGTGCTTTCCTAGACGTGATCGAAGAGTCGCCAGTTGATCCACTATTCTCTCCCCCTTTCGGTGGATCATGGGAGCATTAAAAAAAAAAATAATATCAACTTACAAAGAATATCAAGGGAAAGTTTGATGTAACCATAACATACGAGTTGAGAGGTTATTACATTCAAAATGGAGCAAGAGAATGGATTCAAATTTATAATTCTGATTTGAATCATATGGTTATTGTCAGAATTCTTTATTTGGTGTGAATATCAAATGACACTTTCAAAGGAATATATTGTTCTGATAAATCACATACCACTCTATGATCATGAGTATTTACTATATAAATAACCAATAATAAGAAACTGGACGAAAATAAAATGAAAATAACGATCATTGTAAACACAAAGATTTTTTTGTCTATTTGATATCAAATAAAACTGAAAATGTGTTGGTTGAAGCAGAAATTAGGCCGTGTTTTTTTATAAACTGAAATGATAGTAATAATACAATTTATACGATTTAAAATGGAAGTATATGAAGAGGCTTGTGCATTTGATTTATTTATGTATACTTCTTTTTTGTAATTTTGTGTTAAAAAATCTTATGTAGGTCTATATATGATGCTTTCCATAAATGAAGCGGGGACATGTAATATCTCATATTGAAACCTATACTTTTGACAATTACCCGTTGTTTCCTTTTTGTCAATTCTCTCGCTCTCATACATACATACATATATATATATATATATATATATATATATATATATATATATATATATATATATATATATATATAACCATCAAACATGCGGACAAAGATGGGGCAGTTGTAGTTTTAAACACCACTGACTATGTAGCTGAGTGCAAAAGGCAGCTCAATAACACTAGCTTTTACAAAATCGATTCCGATCCCACTAAACAGTATTGATAGATAAACAACCAAACCCTTCAACGAGGAATAAAAGCCGATGATATTGGTTCAAACATTCCTCATCCTGCAGCCGGATGTTTCTATACCTTCCGAAAATTCACGAGGGCAAGCCACCTAGGCAGGTCGATTATAAGCGGTAATGGATGCCCTTCGGAGATGATCTCTCCGTTTGTGGATAACCACCTCCATGACCTTGTCAAAGAATTGTTCAAGATGACATGCATTTTCTGAGAAAGATCCAAAATATCAATGGAGCAGGCACCCTTCTCGCTGACAGTGACAATGTGTTATGCACGCTAGATTTCGAGGCATTGTATACCAATATAGCTCGTACCAAAAGTGTTGAGGCCTGTCGATCTGTACTAGAGAGTGGCAGAAGTCCGGGATATATATCTTCACCAGACTTTCTATGCATACTCATTCATCTCATCCTTACGTCAAATTATTTCGCATTTTTAGAAAAGATACGGAAAGGCTATGGGAACACGCGTGGCTCCCAGCTATGCGATTGTTGGATACCTGGCCAGAAAAACCTATATTCTACAGACAGATCTTTACTCCAAACCTGCAAATATTATTTTAACTACCTACACTGGACATATAATTGAACGCGCCCTAGAAGTACAAAAAGATGTATATCTGTGTTTCATTGATTACACCAAAGCTTTTGACAGAGTACGCCACGATGAGATAATAACTGAATTGAAACAACTTAATATTGATGGAAAAGACTTAAGAATAATAAAAACCATGTACTGGGAACAAACTGCAGCGATGAGAATCG
>BLXT01004129.1:1849795-1868540 GCA_019648995.1 Plakobranchus ocellatus | reverse complement strand
CTGGCCGCCGTCAAAGATAGGGATTTGTGGAGGGACATGATCGCCAACGCTTACAAGCAAGGCACTTGATGATGATGATGACACTGGACATCCTACCACCCTCATCATACAAGACGCAGTACTCCCTATAGTCTCGCATTTCATCTAATACGTATCTGCTCGACGGAGGATACACTTTAAAATAGACTAACACAACTTTCAACACACCTACGGACCCGTTTATTCCCTCCCAAAATAATACAAACGGTCATAAACAAAGCAGACGTGTTTTTTCGACAATCAGCGCTACAAAAACACAACAGGACACACAGACACACACACACACACACATACACCAACAGCATTCCATTCGTTATTACATACAACCCTGCCCTCCCTGGCATTCCTTCAACCTTAAAGAAATATCTCCCCATTCTGTATACATCAGACCGATGCAGAAAAACTATTTACCTGATTCCCATGTTAGCCTTTCGTAGACCCTTCAACCTTGAAGACACATTTGTGTATTCCACAACAATTGTAAGGGCCACAACCTCAAGTTTTCAACCATGTAATGCAGCTAGATGCAAAATATGCAGATTCACTACGACTACATCATATTTAAAATCCGCAACAGTAACAATATCCCATATAGTTTATCTTGCATCTCTCACAACATCATTTACCTCATCACATGCATCAAATGCAACAAAGAATATGTAGGTCAAATATCCCAAACATTAAGATTACGCTTCACGCGCCACAAATTTACCATCACCAACGACAGAGACACACCTGCAGCTAGGCATTTCAATGTTCCAGACTATACTATTGACCTTGTAAATATAATAGCAGTTGATCGTATGTCCACGACCGACACCATAAAGAGACTCAAAAAAGAAACTCATTGGGTATACTATTAAAATATTGGAACCGCAAGGAACCGCAAGAACAAACATTTCTCATAAACATTAACCACACTTCCAAAGAATGAATTAAATACATTGTTATTATTAAATCCAACTGGTTGGTACCTTGCACTATATTACACTCTTCATGCATTTCTGTAATATACAATTATCGATTTTCATATCTCTCTATTCTAATGCCCAGGGGCGGATCTGTATAATTTGCATCAGCACATAATAAATATGAATGTATAATAATGTTAGATTTAGTTTGTTCACAAATAATATTGTTTTTATACCAGTGTGATCAATTGTTTAACAATGTAATCTGTATTTTCATGAACGTTTATTTTCATATTTTATTTGCTGAAACAAATCTATTGAGTGAGTGAACTTTATGTCTGTTTTTTTTATTTGATTTGATGTAAGTGACTACTTTTTATTAATCCTACGCTATGACAATGTTCAATGTTTCATATGTTTTTTGATAAAAATAAATAAATAGAACTGAATGAACTGCATAGCTAAGTACATACCAAAGTAGCATTACTCAGAACACAATAATTTTTAATTTCAAATAATGCATTAAATACTACTACAGCTAAAATATCCATGCAGACTGCATAGCTGTAAAATACACTTAGACTTACAACATCAATACTTTTTAAAAATATAATTTACATGACGCTTAGTGATACATAACGCATATTTACTTTGATTTATTTTTTTTTAAATTTTATTTTTTTTATTAGATGATTAAAAATAACGTGAAATCTTCATAATTGAGACATGTTGCAGGAATGCATTGATTCTTGCTACTATAGGTACTAAAAATAATTCCCATAAACTTGCAGTCTGGATATAAATTGCACAAGTCTTAGATTCAGAATGATAAAATCTTATTAGCAGCCGCTGATTTATACAAAAAGAAAGTTTCTTTAAATATCAATTTTTTTTTCATTTGATTCATACTTTAGAAAGATACAAATTAAAATCGAATTTAGGCTATCGTGGGACCAGTGTGACTTGCTACAGTAAAGCACTAAGCCTTGGTCCAGAAAAGTACGAGAATAAATAAGCCCTGTGTAGCCTATAACACTTCACAACTAATATGGGTTTTCAATGTTAAAACGGCAAATTGAGTACTGTCAGTTGTCGACTAACCCGTGAAAAAGAATTTCTTTTGTGTAAATTGTGCTTTAGAAACAAATACTCTAGTTACAGAGGAACACAATGAAATTTTGATATCAATATGACTTATTACAGCAAAGCACTGAGTCTTGCATTTTAAAATTACGAAAATGAATAAGCCCCATATAGTCTAATAAAACTGCACAACTTGTATGGATTTACAATGCTAAAACAGCACAATTCAAACTATTAACATCTACATTAATTGTAAAAAGACAATTCTTTTCTATGAATGAAAAAAATAAAAAGGTAATAATAATAATATGCTTATATTTGTGAAATGCAAGCAATTTTGTTTCCAGTGTGACTTGTTACAAAAACGCATCGAAAAAAGTCGGATGAAAATTTGGGAATGAATAATTCCAAAACATATGTTCCATTTATTTACAAATGAACGTACCAAACAGGGCTCATAGAAGTATAAAAATGTTCTTTTAGAAACAAATGTCTTAATTTATTACATGGCTCACATTAGAATTGCCAGTTGACCAGCTTAAAGTGCTTATATGTTTAGGATCAATATTCTCAAAACTAGAAATATGGACATGGTAAAAGATAGCACCAAGGTCACGCATTGTTGCTGTTGTTTTTGTTTTTGTTGTTGTTGTTGTTGTTCTTACTGGCATTGTTTTTTAGTTGCTTTTGTTTTTGTTTTAATTCAGCGGCGCATTCATACACATAACTGAATCGAGCCAAAAAAATTCCTGTCACTTTCCACCATAACAATTATATCAATTAATTTATAATTTGTTGCAGAAATAATATGTATTATCAAATGTACATGTATTTAAAAAACAAAATTTAGAAACAAACTTTTAAAACACCTGGGGTGAAGGAACAGGCAGAAAACGGAAGACGGTAATGTGTAGGCTTCGGGTGGGTTACACATGGCTCACCCAGAGCTACCTTTTAAAAAATGAGAAAAACCTTTTTAGTTGTGCCTGCGACAGCCTTTACACTGTCCGGCATATTTTAATTGAATACCCAGACTTTCAAGTCACCAGGAGGAAATACTTCAGTGTAATTGACCTGTACAGACTTTCCCGAGAGATCAATCCCTCTCTCATAGTGGATTACTTAAATGAACTCGGTGTCTATCGAAATATCTGAGGCTTTGTACGGATTCCTTTTAAAGTTTTTCTCCATATACTCTGTTGGATTTTTAATGGATTTGTATCTTTGTTTTGATTTGCTTGAGCATATGATGGAAGCCTATGAGAGAGTGTGAATGAATAGAAACCCTGAGATCACCGCTTAATGGTGGACTGGTTATACCAATAATCAATCAATCAATCAATCTAGAGAAAAAAAAACCACTCTATTCATCAAAAAGTATCTCATTGGCTATTTTTAATCTAATCGCACTGTCTGTCGGTCTATCTGATATATATATATATATATATATATATATATACACACATACACACACCCACACCCACACATATATATATATATTTATATATATATATTCACACACATACATACATACATACATACATACATACATACATACATACATACATACATACATACATACATACATACATACATACATCAAGAAGAGAACTGTTATAATAAAGGAGATGCCTGGCCTATGTTTAGCCTTGGCTAGCGAAGGCCATTCTTTTCTTTACTGTGCCCCTGTTGTTTTCATCAAAATAGACCTATAATGGGACAGTACTGGCTCCACAAGATTATAAATATGATCTTCATGTAGTATGCCGGTAGTTTTCTAACCTAACATTGGAACCTAAAAATAAAATACACAATCAAGGCCATACTGGCATTATTATCAAGCAGTAATAGGCATACCTATTGCAACCCCCCTCAAATATGGTTTTTAAACATGTGTAATTGTTGTGTGAATAACAGAATAAAAGAAAATACTTCCACCACATTTTTTCAACCTTCCAACTAAGAGCAGCCTGTTTAAAGTGAACTCGTACGTGAAGTTTTGTGGAGCTTTTTTTTAGTCTTTTAACTCAGTAATACATGACATTTCTCCAACTGAGATTCAGTGGTCGAGTGTGACTTTTGGCATACAAATATATTATACCTAGCAGAAGAGTGGTAAAGTGTTCCTAGCCACAACTAAATCAAATTAAGATGCTCATTAGATTGAAAATGATAAACATCAAGAGCAGAGCGAGGCGGGGAGAAATAGGGGAGGAGAGTGAATGAAAAAGAAAGGTTACTGGAGAGAAGAAATAGTGAACATCTAAGGTGTCTAAATCTAAAAGCGTCAATAAAAATATCTCTAATGATTAGACAGAAGTGAGTAATTGTGAGTGTGTGTGTGTGTGTGTATGTCAGTGTGAGAGAGTGCGAGGGAGATGGAGAGAGTGGGTGGCAAAGAGAGAGAAAAAGAGAAAGAGAAAGAGGGAGGATGGGGGAGGAGTGGAGAGAGAGAAAGAGAGCAAAGACAGATAGATAAATTGATAGATAGATAGACAGATAGACAGACATGTAGATAGATAGATAGATAAATAGATAGATAGATAGATAGATAGATAGATAGATAGATAGATAGATAGATAGATAGATAGNNTAGATAGATAGATAGATAGATAGATAGATAGATAGATAGATAGATAGATAGATAGAGAGATAGATGGATAGATAGATAGATAGGAAAGTGAAATACGGATAATTTTTTCATATCCTTTTTTGACCGTCAGAAGAAGTTTTACATCTGTAAACAGAGCGGTTTCTCCCCATGAAAACGAATGCATCAAATGTCAAAACTTAGATCTTATCAAATTAGATGAAGAAAATTTTTATTTAAAACAAGCACAACACACGTCTTGATAAATTGGAGTGTAGAGAGGGGAGACATTATCACTATCAACAAACTGTTAACTTTACTTAAAACACTGATAGTCTCTAGATTTGGATCTAGATCTATACTATGGTATAATATTAACAAAGGCGCAGTAGCAAGTCACACAAGTCTAAATCTAGACTAGCCATGTAGCAGATTCTACAAACAATCCTGTCTAATAAACTTTACACAATCTTCATTCCACTGTCTATAAGTTTGTAGTCTGTAAATCTATATGTTTTCGTTTCACCCTTCCACTTTCGTAAAGTGAGGTTAAACTGCCAATTTTAACCTCTCAAGCATTAAAAAATGCAGTTTCTTTCACACCTAAAACAAGTACAAATACTGAGTAAGTTAATACTGTATATATAATATTATGGTTAAAGTATATTTCTACACAATTATAGGTTTTAAAAACACAAACCGCTGTAACACTCCAAGAGAAAAATTGAACAACCCGCCATTTTCGACTTTTTATGAACCACATACGACTAAATGCGGGCTTGGTCTTTGCTAGCACGCTCAGAAACTGACCCGTGCATGTCCTCTTTTTATAGTAGCCCTTCACACACATACACACACGCACACACACATCTATATCTATATCTATCTATCTATCTTATATATATATATATATATATATATATATATATATATATATGTTAAAAAAAGCAATGAAGAAAAAACATTTGTTTTTTGCATTGTATGCAAAATTTATTTAAAACGAATTTTGACATATAAAACTAATGAATGAACGAAACCCGGTTGCTGAATCACACCGTCAAACATAAAACAAGACAAATGGAGTCAAAGAAGTTTATTATTTGTATTAGTTTTGGGTGTCAGAATTCAATCATGCATGTCAGCTCCCAGGCTGTTGTAGAAAGAAAAGTGTGTCCCAGTGGCCTAATTAGTTCTTGAATTTCTGTTAAGTAAATCTCTATAGTTATCGCATCTATCTCTGAAAGGTTCTAATCAGATCAGCACAGAAACAATTTTGGATTGGTTTCGAGTAAGTACGTTTTGTTTTTGCACATTTTATTATTTTGTCTTGTTTTGCATATCATCTCCAAAGTCAATGGTGAAATTGAATTACCGACCATTTATTTATTTATTTATTTTAATTTGGATGCCGCCTGCATTGTAAGAAAAACACAATCATGTTTTTCTCTCTTACTTCTTTTGCTCTATAATCCTTCATCGTAAACAAAACAGTGCGTATTGTTTTGTAAACAAAGGATAACCTCATGGCTCACGCTCATGGGTCAAATATTTCAATATCTTAAATCGATTGTCCTTTCTGAATCATAAAATGCACAAATTACAATTTTTGATGGTGAATGCTTAAGGGTGTTTTATCCTTGAGAAAAAGGAAGATGATAGCAAATGTTCACATATAAATCTCAGAAAAGGGTTTCTATCCATTTGCCAAAAACAATCAAGAAAAAAAAAAAGGAGAAAAATATTATCTGAGTGCAGCAACTGAGCATCTCCATCTTTACAAATAAATTTAAAGAGACCTTTTAAATGTATTTAAAAGTTAAAAGTAGACTGAGCGAAGTATATTTAGGTCTTGTGTATAGGAAATCCATGGATTTTTGCCTGAAATTAGATCTAAATGGCCTTTTACATATTTGTTTTTCCACCCTTTTAAAAATTGTGTTTGGTTTTTCTGATGTATTTTGGAATCTTATTGTACATTGCATTTTTAAAAATTTACAAATGAGATGTATATCTCCTGCTAGAAACTGTAAACAAAAATGAATTCGTCGCGTGGTCGATTACGGCAATTTTCCTGTTCGAAATCCTGAATCAAGAAATAAATAATGCATTGTTAGGTTTATCAATTTGTTAAAAATTATGCAACAGAAAATAAATCTCTATTTAAAAGTATATGGCCTTTGTAGTTATCATTTTGTTGCGATCAAGCAAAATGTGTTTGTTCAAAAGGAAAAATATATATGTATATGTGTGTGTAAGTGTGTGTGTGTGTGTGCGCGCGCGCGTGTGTGTTTATGTGTATAATTTATAGCCGAAGATCACGCTTTGAATCACTCTTGTTTCGCTACTAATACTACAAAAAGACACCAAAAAAATAGTTAAACCTAAGCAAGTGGAAAAGAGAGAGAGAAAGGAAAAGCTTAACTTTTAACAGTAGGGTTATAGAGTGATAATTACTTATATTTATTGTTGTTGTTTTGTTCTTGTCTTAGACGCAATTTCTCTTTTTATTTTTTTCTCCTTCTTCTTGTTCTTGTTAGTGTTTTATCCCTTACATGATTGTCCCTGTTATCATCATTATTGTTACCATTACTATCAGTATTATTGAGAACGTTTCCATTACTCTAGGTATCTTGTCGTACAAATAGCATATTTATTATTTTGTATCCAAAACCGTAGAGATAGCTTAGCCACCGCCCACTGATAGAACAGAAAATACGAAAAGGAAGTAACTCTAAAAACATTGCAATTGGTTACACTTTTTTACACATTTTTAGCTCGTCGCCGTTTGCTTTCGCACTAGATCCAGCTGCGTAGGGGACCAAGGGCTTGTGTAGGATTGGTTGCAAACTTATAGATCTACACTTTAATTGTTAGCTTTGGGTTATCTTATCAGGACCACGTTTGAGCGATCGTAGCTGATAGATTCAACTGTAGCTATCAAGATCAGGGATTGGATTTTAGTCTATTGACAAAATAAAATCGAAAATCAATATCAAGGGCTAGATCTAATCTCTCAATATAAATAGATCTTAATTCCAGTTCAAATGTTTTAGCTGTTAATACTTCAAATATTTCTAAAGACATTCATCTTGGTGTTGAAGTATTTGGATAATCTAGATTCTAGTACCTTTATTTGAAAAGACAGATCCAGAATAGTCATTTGATTTAGATATCAGCCAATATAGATCTAGGCCTAGTCGGTTTTGACGTGTGAGGATTTCCTTTTTGTTAAAAAGAATTTGAGAACTTTGAAGTTACCAGTCGTGACTTGGAAGAATCAAATCCCCATTTGGATTGGTTTATTTAACTCAATCTCAAGAACAATGACAACTTTACCTGTTCAGAAAATGATGTGCCATCAACCAGCACTGGAAGAAGTTGCTGATGGTGAGTACGTTACCGAGTAATCTCTCTCTCTCCCTTCCCCATCTCCCATCCCCTACCCACCTCTACTCATCCCTTTCTTACTCTCTCTCTCTCTCTCTCTCTCTCTCTCTCTCTCTCATTTTATTTCATTTTAAATGCTCTTAGTAATTTTGTTTTTCTTAAAACATGGGTTAAATACAAAGACAATTCCTTATTTTAGATTTTAAAATTCATTTCCCTTTTTTTTGTTCCATATATAAAGAAAGGAAAATCTAAGCTTTTGGCGTTGATTTAAGTTTCTGCATTGAATTCAACTATTAAAAAATGACGGCCAAATGAAAGAGGGCTTTGAGACTAATTTGTAGTTAGAAGTTAAAAGTGAATCATCAATCAATCAAACGATCGCTCTCCTTCTCTCTCTCTCTCTCTCTCTCTCTCTCTCTCTCTCTCTCTCTCTCTCTTTCTTTCGCTTTCGCTCATCAACGCCAATACCGTGAAGAAAAAAACACCTTATATGGTATTCATATCAAAATTTCATTCAAAATGTATTTTTTAACATTGACTCCATGTTTCATGTAATAGAATAATTTTAAGATTTTTCAAGTTTTTTTTCTCGTAAATTTCAGTCGTTTAACATAATTATTATAATGGTTTTTTTTTTTTTTTTTAACGTAATAGCAAGGTTAAGTCTACTTTGTAACCCTAAACGTGGATTTGAGAGATAGAGTTATAATGTATTATTACTTGGTACTAGAAAATGCCTGAGCGAGAGGTTTCAAAGTAACAATGCAATATTTTTCTTCGATTCTCATAAAATTGCACACACACACACACAGACACACACATATATATATATATATATATATTTATATATAAAATAAGGGTTATATAATATAAATCTTTTCTCAAAACAAAATTTTGTAGACTGAAATTCGGCCGTTTGTTTCCCCTCAAGATATTTCACACACTAATTGTGTTAACCAAGCATGCGCAGAAAGTACTCGTACTGGGTAAGAAAAACACGCGCAAATAAAAACAGACATGTTAATTGGATATTCTTAAAAGAGACCCCAATCGGATTTTTTTTGTTTAACCGGTAGTAGCAGGAAAAAAAAATTGCGTATTATTCAAAAGTTAACGCTTCTTCCACTAAAAATATGATTATATGCCTATAACTAATATACTCGTTTGAACTATAATCTAGGACTCCATTTTCTAACTAAGCATTGCCATGATATAGGCCACAGAAGTCTGTGTATAGGTCAAGATTTGATAACTCAAACAATTCTTAAATGTGTGCGAAATTAAATTTATAAGTAAAAAAAGAAGGCCATGGCCAAGAAAGCTTCCACAAAATGAAACCAATACTGCAAACATAAGGGTTATGAAAACATTTGCATTGTCAGTTATGCCATTATATTATATTGGGCGGTGAAAAAAAAAACTGAGAGAGAACTGGACGCAGTAGAAATGTGGTTTGTTGGAAGAATGATGAGGATATCATGGAAGGAAAGAGAGTCCAATGAATCGATACTGAAAGAGCAATCATTAATTAAAACCATAAGTCGGAGGAAACGACAATTTTTAGGACATGATTATTTGCTGACACAAGGGTTTAGAACCACTTAATGATCACTGGAAAGATTAAAGGCAAACGCAGTAGAGGTAGAAAGAGAATATCTTTTATTGAAGTCGTAAGTCATGGGCACTAGGTGACGGTAGCAACAACTTTATAAGGTTAACAAGGAACAGGTTTGAATGGGAGAACATGATTGCACATATCGAGCAATTGATGGGTCTTAATACGTATGGCATAAAGAGAGAGAGAGAGATCGAGAGAGATAGAGATCGAGAGAGAGAGAGAGAGAGAGATCGAGAGAGAGAGAGAGAGAGAGAGAGAGATCGGTTGATTGATTGATTCACTTTTAACTTCTAACTACAAAATAGGCTCAAAGCCCTCTTTAATTTGGCCGTTATGTAATATAATTGAACTCGAAGCAGAAACTTATATCAACGCCAAAAGGTTAAATTTTCCTTTCTTTATAGAAGAGAGAGAGAGAGAGAGAGAGAGAGAGAGAGAGAGAGAGAGAAATTCTTTTTTATATCGCTTGTCAGAAGAAAGAGAAAAGGGACTCTTTTTTTTTATATCACTTGTCAGAAGTGGAGGCTGAGTGAAAAGCAAATGTTTGTTTTCAAAAACAAAAGATTGTTAAGGAAATTTATTTTACAACATGCATTATTTTGTTAACACGCAGAAAATAACTGTCCATGAGATTACAGTCCAAGTTTTTTTTTGAGAAAAAAAAACAGTAAAGAAAAACAACAACAACGAAAACAACAAACAGACAAAAGCAGTTAAAGAATAAAAACATCAACAAAACAAAAATTAAATTTCAACAAAATATGAGAGCATCTTGAAAGGCTACCTTCTGCGCAAGGCCTCGACCTTCACAATCTAAATTTATCCAAGGGTAACCATTTTGATCTGAAAATAATGAAATTCACGAAATTATAAAATAACTCGCCATGGCTAAGAGCCGATATAAGTAGGTATTGTACAGTTCACTGCTCACACCAGGAATATTGAAAATAATCTCATACAATATCAGATATTGATTTCTGTCCATTGTTAGCTGTTCATACAAAAATTATATATTTATATAATTTTACTACAGAGTAGTGATCTACAGGAAAGATTTTTTCTTTTTCTTTTTTTTTTTTTTCAGGAATATGTCATTGAAAGTGAATTAATGTAATGTTTAGATGATAGATCGCAATTTAAATTTAAAGAAGCTGCCGTTGCCTACCAGGATGCCCGTTGCGGCTACTGCAACTGCTCATACTACTACTACTACTACTACTACTACTACTACTACTACTACTACTACTACTACTACTACTGCTACTACTACTACTACTACTACTTTGCTGCTCGGTGGCACAGTGGCTAGCGAGTCCGCCCTGAGATCTGCAGGGACCCTTCTGTCGCGGGTTCGAGCCCCGCCACCGGCGCCTTGGCCTGTAGGAGGGCCAGAAAGCTTGAGATCACCTTGTTGTGGACTGGCGATATACAAAAACCAATCAAACTGTAGCTGCTGCTGCTTATACTGCCATTGTTATTACTAATAAAACCAATATATCTGAATTGATTCAATTTTTTTATGGTACCCTTTTCAATCGGACGCTGGGACGGGAAAGCTGTATAATGGCCAATAGCCGCGTTATGCTATGGAGGTGCCAGTTTCGATCCCTGCCTGTATCATTTTGTCATGAGGACAGTCTCACATTAATTCACAAAGGAACTTTTAAGGGCGTTCATGTTGACAAAACGATCGGGGGGGCCTTACATGCAGGTTCTACATAATTACTGTGTAGTCTTTAAATTAAAAGGCCATTTGGTGAAAAAAAAACAACAAAATACAAAACGAAAATGAAAATACTAGTCAGCGACAGAGTATTAGACATACTTGACCTTATGCGAGCACATGATTCTTTTTTTTTTTTTTTTTGCTTTCCCAGTTCTTCAAAAAGGATTGGCACAAAATTTCGCCACGGCGGAGGTCAAGGTTGTCGACTGTCCAGACCTGTCTCAAGTGCCCTTCGACTTGGCTGACAAAGGTAAGATAATATTATGAAGGACCCTGCTTGTTTGACTGTTTCTGCTTTGTGCTTGTAAGTTTTTCGGTCCTCATCGTTGCATATTTTAGGACAAATTCACGAGTCACGCACCTTCTCCTCCATCCTCTCTTTCCCCTAGGTTATTTTTCTGCAGTCCCTTTATACGTTTACTCTGAAAATAATGTCATAGAGAGCAAAATTAAAAGTATTGAGCATATGCTCGATTACTCTTATTTTTTTTCTCAAGTATGCATGTAGAGATTTTCTGTATTGCTTATTAAGAGAGTTTTCTTGATCGGAAAGTCATACCAGTACATGTAATATCATTGATTGAAATAAGGTAGGCCTACAGATTATATTCAAAGAAACAGCGCACGCTTTGTCCATATTAGAGTGTACTATCATTTAAAAAAGTTAAAAGAATGATGGAGCAGGTGCAGTTTATGAAAAAGAAAAGTCGGTTTGGTTTCGAATTGCATGCTAGTTTAGTCTTTTCTGTTGTAACATTTCTCACCACCTGTTTTTTTTTTCTTCTGATTTATGATTTCAGTACGTAAAAAACAAAATCTAAGTTCGATGAAACACTGTCATACTCATAGGAATGATATGATAATCATCATCATAGTAATCAATATCTTCGTTGTAATGATTATCATTATTATCATCATCATTATCGCCGCAATAAACACCTTCACCATCGTTATCACAGTTTTTTGGCTCTTCTCATTGATCCAGCAACTGCTTCATTAAATGTTTTATGGCATTGTGGTAAATAACAGTTTTTTTTTTCTTTTTTTAGCTATTTGGGGGTCCCACGTTCGCTCCTAGTTTCGGAAAGTTTGTAATTAATAATACAACCTTATTATGCGGTCTCGTTCAGGAGGCAGATAGGCCTACATCGACGGAAACAGTAAGAGCAAAAACAAAAGGAATGATTTAAATAGCCTTTGAGCCTACAATGCTAATGTGCCCTCAGGTGTAGGCAGCACAATCAACCAAGAACCCTTTAGGACGCCTCTTATATATGATATTAATTAAATTTCAACATGACCTACCTATCTCTCAATTTTACGATCTTATTCTTGTTTCATTCATTACAACATTATTTTCGGCTTTGTGAATATCTGCTATTGTGCTTAATGAAAACGACGTAGTGTTCGTGAGCTCTTATTTGCTATAGTAATCATAATGAATCCAACGCATGGCATTGTGACATTGTTATTAGAGGCCGTCATCAATGGAAAATTTAAAATTATAATCGGTATACTACTGCCGTACAGGAAAAAGAATAGACGACCTCCAAACAATGTCTTCATGACCTAATTGAATTCACAAAATTGAATTAATGCTCCAAAGCGACACCAATTATCAAACATGAAGTGACCTCGGCCAAACCAGACCCCTACAATCTCTCTCTCTCTGCTTTCGTACCAGTCTGGTATACTTCTTGTTTTTATTGTGTCCATCCGTCCTTGCCCGTCTGGCGTCTTTCTCTTATATCGCTCTCTGATCCTTGGTATTTGTCACTCAAAAGTACTAGATCTATTAGTTTTCGATAAAGAACGATTAAAAAAAAAAAATCTCCATGCAAATTCTAGCCCATCAAACCTAGAGATCAATGGATACTGCAAACCTGAGATTACAGCAAACGTGCATAGTTTTTTTTTATAGCGTCTAGGCCAAACCTTCTAAAATATATTTCAAGACTTAAGGTTTGTAAGAATTGTATTTATTTCAGATATGTGAGAACAATGAAGAATACATTTGGAGGTCAAGTAGCCCTACAGTAGCATCAGTGTTTTCTGTCTAGTTGAAACATTCTTTTTTTTTCCTTATCAAATACTAATCTATCAATATTATTATAGGGGGTTTGGTGCGCAGAGATTAGCGATTTGCAGGTATCGTCAGATGCGGGTGGCAGCATATAGGACGAGAGCGAAAAAGCTTGAGAATATTCATCAGTATCCGATGTATTATATGACACAAAGAGAAAAAAAAAGTTCATGTGTATTAAATAAATTGAATTTTTGAAAAAGTCAAAATGTTATTAAGAGGATTCATTTGTTGCGCAAATTGGTTGTATTTTTGACATTATTTTTTCTATAATTACTACATTTCACTATTGCCATCTCCTCTCGTAACTCTCCGTCACCGCCCTCTTTTCCTCTTCCTCCTGAACAACAACTGCTGCTACTACTACTACTACTACTACTACTACTACTACTACTACTACTACTACTACTACTACTACTACTACTACTACTACTACTACTACTACTGCTGCTGCTGCTGCTGCTGCTGCTGCTGCTGCCGCTGCTGCTGCTACTGCTTTTACTATTACCTCAAGCAAACAGGCGGTAAATTTCGACGTCGTGTAATCCCCGTTGCTGCTGCTACTGCTTTTACTATTACCTCAAGCAAATAGGCGGTAAATTTCGACGTCGTGTAATCCCCGCTGCTGCTGCTACTGCTTTTACTATTACCTCAAGCAAATAGGCGGTAAATTTCGACGTCGTATAATGGCGGAAAAAAAACGTTGAAAGACGTAAGAGCGATTTTGACTTGAGAGAAAATTGTGTATGCGACAGTGAGGCGTGCTAAGAAATTCATAGTGAATAATTATAACCTTCAGTTCTATGAGAAAGTTTATGGCCCAGGCTTATCACAAGTTGCTGTAAATTACATATTATAACATTCTCGACTACGCTGAAAATCTTGCATGCGCATACATATATGTATGTGTGTTTGTATATGTATATATTTTAAGCATCCACATCTTGTTCCATCAGGTCTCTGTGGTCAACCTAAAATAGCCGATATTGGAGGGCCAGACCATCTAAAGCCTTTCCCACAGAGAGATAAGGTATGGCGTTTTTTCCTTCTTCCTATCAGTATAATATGAGTTAATTCGGTCAACCCAGCGTTAAGTATAATACCAATCTTGTCAATACGGCAAGCAAACTTTAAACCTTGGGTTACCTTATGTACAATATGAAGACCTTTGTTATAGTTGAACAACACCTGAATAACAGGCTATCGGCTACATCAACCGTGTCATTGAAGGTCATGGTTTTGATAATCGCTATGATATCTCACTATGCTAGGATTGCTAGGCCTGCAAAAGCACAGCACAGATAAGCTGCGGATAAGTCTTTGGACTAGATAAAGTCGAGGCCTTCCTGTGTTTGTTGTCTATTTAATTTGTAAGTTTAACACAATTGAGCATTGTCAGAATCTTAGGACAGAATCTTTAATGAGTTCTGAAACGTGGTGTTGAAAGGTCAACTACTGTTCAAACAACTTTTTACAATACGTACCGAAATCATTTAGGGCACTTCAATTTAACCAAAGCACATAAACAGAATAATAATGCACCAAAGACATCGCCATAAGTATGAGAAGATTGGTAAAGTCAAGATATAAAACCAATTTACTCCTTACCTATCGCATAATTTTTTTTTCATTTGTTGATGACTGGCGGAGACTATGAAAACGCAAAACTAAAGGTCTAAATAACCAAAAGAAAGAGAAGGAAAATAGAAATCGGATGGTGGAGGGCGCAGTGACACAGCAACGCAGTAGTTGGGCATACAGACTCAAAGACTTCCACAGCGTTGGTAGACTTGTTGGAATTTAACATTGGCTTTCAGTAGCGTCAAGAACAGAGTACAATGTACAAGAGTAGTCATGCACTGCCAGGAATAGATATATGATTCTATGCAATTCACCGAGAAGCACTGAGACGGGTATTGAGTTACACTTGGATTTCAAGTAAAGAGCTCATGTAAAATGCCTTTCCAAGGGCCAAAAACATGGTTCTGGCGTCATTCGGAATTCAACACCGCAACAGTCTAATCTCAAGACTAGCAACATGCCATCAACACCTGACTATAAATTCAATGCCATTGTAATATGTATTATATTATGAACTTTTCTAGAAATCGGCTTTGATAAATTCAGTATATCAGGAATAAGCATACCCTCAGTAAGAAATGAGTAAGAAAATTTAATTCTTTCTTACTTTTACTTTCGTGGAGTTGGAGTATTTTATAGTTCTCCTAAGCTGTGTTTGATGATTTTTACAGCCCGCCAAACTCTGAATCTGATTGTTTTTGGAGACGTTCATGTTTAAATTTAATTTATGCTTTTTCATTACTACCAATAGCCAACAGAACCCTCCCTTTTTTTTTGTGACTTCAATTTTTGCTCAACAGACCCAAAGAAATGACCAATAAAAAGTGTTGTAACCAAATAATCACAGTAGTTTGCATTTATAATTGCTGTATAAACTGTGTTGCAGTGAGGAAAAAAAGATTGCGAGATGGAGAGAGGAGGGAAAGAAAGGATGACAAGCAATAAGAGATTAAAGAACGGGGAATGGCAACAAAATTGAAAGATGGTGAGGAATAGGATAACAAAAGAAGGGTTCAACATGAAAGTGTTCATTGATATTAAGAACTGTGTGTAGGTTTATCATAGAATGTGTATTGAAAATTCAACCATAAAACTCTATTTAACAAAAAAAAATACTGCTATCATTAAAGGAGAGCTCAATTTCTCAATTGTGGTTTATTTTTTTTAAAGATACGAAACTCAGTAGTAAATTTTAATATCATTTTTTCTTTTTGCCCATGCTGCATGTAATCTTTATGGTCTATGTGATATTTTTTTTGTAATGGCGATTTTGAAAGAGTTTGCCCAACATGCATATTTGTTAAGTAGCTATGTGACCATTTGTTATACTTAATGTAGAAAATTTAATTGAGGATTATACTCTTTCATGCAAATTTTTGTTTGTAATAGACCACTTCTATTTTTTTTTTCTTTTTTTGATAGAGATTGATTTCTCAAATGAAAGAAGCAGCAGACATAAGCACCCAACCAAGCACCTGAGGCCCCCCTTCCCCCTTTCACAAAAGAAAAAAAAAAACAGTATAAATCCTTTTGGTCCACCTAACCATCGATGTATTATTGTTGTCTGTAGCAAATGTTTGCAAATAAATTTGAAAGTGTGAGACAGTTCGAATTATGTATATGTAATTTCTCAACAAAGGAGAAAGCTTGGCAAACATTGGAAACACCAACAAATTCAGTCAGCTACATTTTATTTATAAAGATCAGGTCTAGTCTCTGCAATTAAAGAATCCTTTTTAAAAATTTTTTATTTGAACAGAATTATGAAGTGAAGAACATATGTGATCTCTGTGAGATGCCCCAAGGTGCTCTGGTACTCGGTGCTGGTGCTGGACCCAATTCTGTCTTTGGCACCAACTGTGAGCTTATCTGCAATGCCAGAACCGGAACTGAGAGGGCTTGTGACAAGACAAAGATTGCTAAAGTTCAGGAGGTAAGCCTATAGTTATTGAGTATCATAAGATTAAAGAAGAACAGCATAATATGTTACCTGATGTCATAATATTTAAAGCTGTGCTGGTAATATGTAAAAAAGAAACCCATTGAATTTAGATGGAGATCAGGAATAATTAAATAGATTGAAGGATGAGAAAAAGATAAAAGATCAGAGGCAAAAAAAAAAGGAAAGAAAAAACATAACTTAAAAACATCGTCATAAAATCTGGCCTGAACTAATATTTACTTGGAAAGAATTGCATTCATGTAAAAATTTATCAATATCTATTATTGGTCTACAAACTAATTGTGCACTTTTAATGGTCCTTTACGTTGGTTTTTACCCTAGCTACATCAGTGAATTTGCAATTAAAAAAAAAAAAAAGAAGAAGAAAGTGGGTTTTGGTTTGAAAGAAATTCTATAACACTTATCTTCAGAAGTTTTCATTTTTAAGAAATCCCAATTGGGCCACTTGGTTTTATCTCATTTTGTCCTCTGGAATTTTTTTTCTTATAATATAGCACATTTTAAAACTTTAGTCTCAATCCCTGTGCAACTGAGATTCTATTTCAAGTAAATATGTAGACTCACAAATGTATACATACTATTTATATCTATATTTTTGTGTGTGATGTGCGTGCCTAGACACATATTCTGACTTTTTTTCAAAAAGCAATTAATTTTAAAGAAGGAAAATTGCACCTTATGTTTTTTTTTTCTCCGACCTGTTATTTCTTACATTCTACTCATAAAAACTAGTCTTAAGATGTATTTGCACAAAACCTCTAAAAAATTATAAAGTATGCAATGCTTGTATGATAACTAAACTCATTGTTTGTAAAGGTATGATCCTTTTAAATCTGAGTCTTAGAGTAGATCTTTACTTTATATTATCAGTATGCTTCATTTTCTTTGGTTTATTTGCTCAATCTGTCAGGATGGCTCTTATTTGCAATTGGAGAGCAACTCTGGAAAGTTTAGTCTTATGGGGAACTTTTTTATCAGTGAAGGAAAGCCTGGAAAGGTTTGTCATTGATGTCCAAGTTCATCTTTTTTTAAGATTGCTTTTATTTGTTTCACAGCGCTCATTCACTTACTAGTTATATCACTTGCACTTTTTACTGGCATTGTAACTTATACAATTGGATTCTGAACCAGTAATATATGAGAAATAAAAATAATTTTCATTTCGTTATTTTTTTTTAAATGCTGTTTCTGAGTCTCTAGAGTGCTTATGAAAAAAAAACGTTAATTCAATTTTTACAGTTATGAGTTCAGATGTCAGTTTTGCTCAGTATTAATATACATAATTTATATAGTTTGTTTAATTTTCACTGAAAGGGACCTTAGATTTGTGTGTGTGTGTGTGTGTGGGGGGGTATTGGATTGAAGCCTTGATAAGAAAAGATTGATCCATGGGGTTTTCCCTTTGGTGAAAAATTATAGATGTTATTTATTTTGTTTTAATTTAGTCTAAAATTTAGGTTAAAAAGGATGTTCTACAACTACAGAAGCATGATTAATTTTTAGAAAAATAAAGCAAGTGTAATACTGTAAAACAACTTTGCCAGAAAGCTAATTTATCGTTCAGTTTGCATTGCTTAACAATGCAGGGTACAGCTTTGATTGGTTGAAAAAAGGTCTTTATGACAGAGGGTGTGGCTTTGATTGGATCAAGATATGGCCCTACACTAACTAAAAATATCAATTTTTTTTTTCGAAATGCTTCCTTCTCTATGCCTATTCTCCTTCCTATTCTCTCTCTCTCTTCCCCCCCCCCCCCCCCCC
>BLXT01004129.1:1820837-1848113 GCA_019648995.1 Plakobranchus ocellatus | reverse complement strand
AAGATCTGCTTCCTTGAAAACTTAAACTATTATCCAACATCCCACATACACAGCCCTTAATATTTTTAATATTTTTAAAACGAAGCTACATTCTTGATTTCATGAAATTCAGTCCAAAATGATAGAGGAGATAAGTTTTTAGGAAAGCAGAAACAGCTTGGAGAAAATTGCAATTAAACTTTGTAGAAATACATGAATATTAAATAAAAAAGCATTGATATTTTCTTGAGCTATGATCATTTCTATCTTTTCATGATCAAATGACAAACAGGCATGTCAAACCATAATTACATTTTTTTTTTGAATTTGCATTTGTTTCAAAACACAATTGATTAACTACATAAACATTGGTCAAAACCAATTCATTATACTTACTAAAATATTTATATCAAAACAATAAAAATGTGAATTTTCAAATTTTTTCCCTCGAAAGAAAGGAAAACTTTTTTTCTCTCTCTAATGGAGATAAAAAGGAAATGATAGGTTAAAAATGGGGATAGCAATACTTGGGGTAGTCATATTTCAAAGTCATGTGTCGGCGTGCCTCGCTTAAGAGACACTGAAGATTTTTCTGACGTAAAAATAAGCTTCTAAAAATATGGGAGTGGATGATTTTATTGTGATAAATTGACCACAGGGTAGTTTCATTCAAATCGCAAGATATCATAATTATCCCTAAAATAATATTTACATGTGATAGTTTCTTAACATAATCAAGTAAATTGTTTGCTACCTTTGTTTGCATTGGCCTGCCAAAAAAACCAATCTCTTTCTTCACCTTTTTTTTTTCTTTTTAAAAACTTTCTTTATGTAGAAACTTCACCTGCGCCAGGAACACTTCCACTGCTTCAGCCAACATGGGCAGGCCGGCCACTATCACTATGACACCACACCAGATGCAGCATCATATCTTGGTTATTTCAATGTAGCTCAAGTGGTTTACAGAATTGATCTGCCTAAAAATAGAAACTTTCTTTTCTAATGTGGTTTGAAAAAAAGCTCGTAGTCTCGAGTAATTCACATGCATATAAATGAAATCCTCTGATATTGAAATTACTTTTGAGATAATATATGCAATTAGAAGAAAACTCAAGAGCTGCGGTCTTTGTTTGACTTTATTGAAAATATTTTAATCCAGTTCATCTTTCTTTACAAATCTAATCAAGGAGTATCTACCTATAGATCTAAAAACAGCAATTGTTTTTTTTCAAGGATGGTTTTTAAAACAATGTCTATGTAGGATGTTCTGACAAAGTATCAACTTATTATTTTTTGCAAAACTTTTTTTTTGTCATTACAACAAAGAGTCAGGGACTCCAGAAAGGAACTGTCACTGATGCTGAAATGGCATTCTCTATTGATAAATATGTATTACTTGATGATCAATTTTGTTTAGACCAGGATTATCTGTTGATTATTCAAACATGATTTGGATCCCCTGTCAATTACTTCATATACGGTCTTTCTTCAACAAACTCAGGTGCATTTTATATGACTATGTGGGATTACACAAAAAAAAAAAAAAAAAAAAAAAAAATTTAAATTAAGATTATTTCAATCTTAATTATTTTCACCTTTGCTTTGATTTTTTTGTATTCATTTTGATATTACTTTTGAATACTCCAATTGCATAATCTTGAATAAGCATACTCAGATATATACATATATATAGGCGGCGTTTCAAACCTCTGAAGTTCCTGTTTTGAGAATAATGTCTTCAGAGGTTTGGTATGTCTGCCATTGGTATATGTTGGAAAAAATATGTAAATATTATTGTTGATAACCAAGGAAACAAATTTCTTTACTGAATCATTCAGGATAAAGGTCTCTGTAAAGTTGAACCAGCACTTGTTTCAATATTTTTTTGTTGTTGTTTATTTATTATCTTTTTGACTCTGTTTATTTATTTTTTTTTTCAACTTGGTTTCAAGAGAGATAATTTTTGCAAAGCTGTACACAAAATATTGAATTTTTAATAAATAAAGAATTCTATTGCACTAAATTCCCTTGATTTTTGTTAGTTCATATTTCTCTGTCATGTGTCAGTTTTTACCTTCTTTTGTCTAGCATCTGTGAATCACATGGTGAAACTCCATTTTCTTTTTTTGATGATATCGTAAGTTACTACACTTCTTGTCCTACATTTTTGCACTTTCCAAAAAAAAGAAGCCCAAAATATGTGCTAGGAAAACTCAGTTTTGCAAGATGCAAATATGTAATGTAAAGCAATTTTGGGCAGACTCATCTTTGACTGATCTCCTTTACAGAATGCTTCATTCGTATCAGTCCAGCCATTATAGAAGTATGTAACGCTACATGTTGAATTTGTACTTCACTCTTACGAGTAGGATATGCATTTTCATACATTTAAAAAAAAAGTGATTTTGATTGATTTGTAGATACAAATCTTTTGTAAAATATCGTCTTTTGCACAAGATCGTCAAGAAAACAAAAACGAATATTGAAAAAAAAAATGGTAAAAAAACATTATGCACTTAAGTAATCTTTCTATTACAAAATTTTATAAAAGAAGGCCTCTCGTGATCTAATAAATATTTTTGGCACAATATATTGGCCAGATTTCAAAAGGCATTCCCAAGTTCATTGAATTAACTTATTCATTTTTTATTGCAAGGACAGTATCATATCCAAAAGTGATCTAGGCTTTATTGCATTTTAAACTAAACAGAAGAATTATTCACTTTAAAAAATGTTTGGACTGTAAAGACGAACTGAATGTCTGTGTGTGTGTGTGTGTATGTGGGGGGCGGACATTCTCAACATTCTTACTTATACACGAAGGCGAATATGCACACAAGACATTGGATGCCCACCAAGTCAGAATGGATCAAGTTGATGGTAATCATAATCAATCTAATGATCAAAAAGATTGATTTTGTTCCACAATCCTTCAAAACCAATAGAAACGTAGCCTAGACTTGAAATCATAAACAGATAAGTACATGTACTCCATTAAGACGTACTAAATATATTTAGGAACGATTCAAAAGTCACCTATGAAGCAAATGCACAGAGACTAAAGATAGGAAATCAGCAGGGTTCACGAATCTGAGCTTGTAAAAGCAAGCGGAGGTCAAGAGTAGACGTCATATAGATTGAAATTAAATTTAAAAAAGGCCTATATTGTACAAAATTTAGATGTAATGGAGACTTAAACAACGCTTATTAAATAAACCCAAAGCTTTTTAAACTGTGTAAGACTCTGAAAGAAATTGGCATTCAGAGAGAGAGAGAGAGAGAGAGAGAGAGAGAGAGAGAGAGAGAGAGAGAGAGAGAGAGTCTACGTTAGAATAAGTAGACGGAGTGTTTTTTAGGTTTCTTTCTTTTTTTAAAATATTTTGGCCCATTATGGAATTAAAATTGAGTCGATTAAATTTAATTTCAAAATTGTTTTTTTTTTTAGGCGAGACATAGCTCTAAAAATTAATTATATAGGAAAAAATAGAACAAGCAAATTAGGAAAACAAATCATATACATTAAATTTAAAGAGATTATTCGAAATTTGTATAACAAAAGGAGAATGAAATTTAAATGAACGAAAACAAATTTAAAAAGTTCGGAATTTAGCTTTACTCTGCAGACAGTCTTTGGAAGTTGGGAAGTTCACATTTTCACAATGATCAGCTGCTCTGAGTGTCGAGTGGTACAGTAGACCTAATGATAGGTATCTAGATCTAGAGATAATGCAGTAATAAAAAAAAATTAAAAAAGCAGAACCTATTTGAGTCTATACAAATTTATTGTAAAACTAGATTTACATCTAGTTTCTTCATCGTTTTGAACATATTAGTCAGGTCTTTGTATTATAATACGCATGCGATTATAATATTCAAAACAATGAAACATTGAGCGTAGGCCTAAGACCAGCCTAGATCTAGATCTAAGTGTTAAAAGATATACGAGGCATTTAACTTTTAAAAGAGCTAGAATAGATCTAGAGTCTAGATCTAATTTAGATGATTAAATAGCCATCTATTACATCTAGAATCTGATCTAAACTAGATCTAAATTTAGATTTTCATATTTTAGATCCAGACAAAATGGGCAGATTCGACTGTATGAAGACTTGAACATTTGGGTGAAAAGATGAAGACGTGCAAACTGTGTGTCCACACTGAGAAAACCTACAAAAGTAAGTGAAAGTTAAAAAAAACAGCAATACAAAGATCTAACACAGGTCAAGTTTGCTAAATTGAAGGTCCTCGGAGTAAGGGCCCTAGAGAAAAGATCACGGATTCCGATCTACGCACAAAACTTTAGAGGGTAAAGATAGTATAAAGTCACTATCCCCCCTGTGGTAGCAAGGAGAGACTAGGGTGAAGACTGAGAAAAACAAGACTAGATGGATGGCTCTATTGATTTTTTTTTGCTAAGGAAGTCTGCACTACTCAATGTCAGTTTATTGATCAAGAATATCCTTCACCACAACAGATATTTGAATTTTTTTTGCAAGAGGAGTTGAATTTAACTGCCATTGTTGCATTGGCCTTTGGGTCTTGGCGAGAAAACTATTAACTTGAAGTTGAAGGGAAACGGCAACATTTGGAATCATTTTACTTAATAAAAGATCAAAACTGGCTATCAGGGATAAAATATCCTAATCATGTTTTAAAGGATGCTTAACATGAATATGGCACTCCCATTTGGTGAAAACAAACAGATATATATTTAGTTTTAAAGTTGCTGTATTTTAATCCGTTTTTTCGCCAAAGGGGCTTTATAAACCAGCATGCTATGCCTTTATTTCGTCTGAAAGTTGGTGTGTTTATGACCTGAGGTAAAAATGAAGTAATTTATCCTACACACTTGTCAATCAGCTGTGACAAAAGGCTATGCCTGAATTGTTAAGGATGAAATGCAAAATGTTGTCAGTTTAAAATTCAAGAAATGATTCTTTGTTCACTCAAAGACAACAATACTCTTTTGGGCAAAACAAAACCAATGTGAATAAAATCATGATTATCATCATTATAAATGGTTTTGGTAGATTAAGTCTGGATGTTGCCTCCCTCACTGCCTTTGAAAAGTCACTCCTGTTGGACGTTGGTTTTCCACTTCCAGCCTGAGTCACACCAGTTCTTAGTCATTCTTCTATGTCTTTCAACAATCTTCTTCCAGGATGTCCTCTCCTTCTTTTGCCTTCACACCTACCCTCCATAAAATGTTTTGTAATTGAGTTGTGCCTTTTTACATTCCATTTGAAGTATGAATTTTTGTTTCTTTCATATAAAAATTTTATTCCAAAGTTCTGGTGTTTTCAGTGAATAAAATATCCATGCAAAATAAATTGATTTAGCCTCAGGCACCACAGAAATTTGTAAGGCAGAGAGGTTGGGATCATGCTTTAGATTGGTTGATTGCTTCTTTTTTTATCTTTTGAAATCTGAATTTCAAAGTGGTAAACTGTTGCTTAAAACAAAATCATGGATGATTTTTTTGTCCACAACTTCAATAAGCATAGTAAATAGATACTCTGGTAATAGATTTAAACCTAACTAAAATTGATGAAAGAAGAACTAGAAAAATATCAGTGAGAGAGAGGGTGGCAGAGAGTTTTCAGAGAAAAAACCTCCCTTAAGCAAGTGTTTCTGCCCTGTACTTTTGTCACTCTAAGAAAACCAGGTCACACCAAGGTGATGACTCCTAGGTCTCCCTCTGCTACCTTTTAATTTGCCCAAACTCAAGCTTTGGGTTTTGAATGAATTTAATTACTGTGTTGTAAGTGCTCATTCCTTCTACAGTAAATCAATCGGAAGCTATTTTTGGAAATCCCACCTAATGCTTTGAGAGCTTTCGTTTACCTCTGGTGATTGATGGAGAGTGCTTAGAAAGTTGCAGGCTGATATTCTAACAAATCCCCTAGTGCTAGCCTCTTTTATTTGTTAACAATACCTGAGATTTGCATCCAGCTTTTTGCAGCTCCTTACTCAAGTCCCCTTATTTTTCTCACATGATTTGCTTCTTCTGTTCCACTGTTGCAAAGTACTGTAAGTTTGACCTTGATTATTTGTTAATAGGACTTGAGTGGAATACTATGTCAGGCCTTGTTCCTGCAGCTTAGTTGATTTCAGGTTGGTGCATCTAATCAGGGAGATCAGCTGAAATTTCCCAGTCCTCTGATCCACCAAGTAAGCTTTTTTTCTGGGTATCCATGCTAATAGCTCTTCTACATCAGAATTTGATATCTGATATGAATACTATTGCTTTGCTTTATGTTGACAAGTAGACTGTTTGCTGCACATATATTGCTTTAGCAAGTTCTTGTAAAACTCTGTTGTGTAGCCATATGTAACGCTCTGGCTTAGAGCAACTTTGCAGAAACTGAGAGTGTCTTCTATAGTCAGCTTGCTTTGACATAGAAGGCATGTGAGGTCATCTTTCATTCCCCGGGGCGCCAGATTTGCATTTGAGAGTGTAGGTTAGTAGAAGGAAGCTGATTTTTAGTAGAGCCATATGAGAGATCCATGCAATGTGCTTTTCCAGCTTTTTCAATGTGCCAAGGGATTGCTGACTGCTTTCTGAATTCACGTTCAAGAGTCTTCTTCATGTCCAATCTAATCAATATTCATGTATGTTTTCTCTTTGTTTTCTAAGTACTGATTTGATCATACAGCACTTCAATACTACACATAATTAATTCCAATCAACACAGGATCAGCTATATATATATTTCATCAACATGCCTTTTGTACTAAAAGCTCTGATTCTAGAAAAAAAATAAATGTTAGAAAATTAATATCCTAAAAGGCATATTGTGAGAAAGGTGATAAAACACTTGATCATTCCATACTGTGATAAAACTTTTAACAAAATTTGTTTGTGCAAAAATGGGATATTAAGATTTACTCTGCTCACAAAAGACTAACTAATTATAATGCAGCTTCACCTCTCTATTTGGCCTAATTAGAGGAAGACCTGATTTGATACAAATCAATGTCTATTTCATTCATTACATCCCATTTTTAACAGACACTTCCTCTGCTCCAGTTGTCCTTTTCATATTTGAAAAGTCTGTATTGAATTTGGGCTCATGAACTAAAACTTGGCCCTCATAATCTGAAATTTCAACTAAGGTTTTCATTTTTCTCAAAAGTTTCAAAGTGAAAATAACTTTGATTTTGAAAGTACAGTTTACCTTGATATATTATAACTTGTTTTTCAATAAGAAAATCAATTCAGTCAAAGTAAACAAAAATGAATTTAAAAGTTCTTGCAAGTCATTGTATTTTGAAGGAAAGAAATGGCAACTATGATTGTGCTCACAGCACCAAAATATGCATGAAGAGAGATGAACGTGGTGCTTGAACAGTTTTCAGAGATCATAAAAACTGCTTCAAGATTATTTTTATGCTCCTGTTTTATTAGCTGTAGATTTTTAATTTGTTGAACTGTCAAAAAGGTTTCTCCATCTAGACTGGAATCAACATAAATTGAGCTTTATTAGTGTTTTTTTTTTTCCTCTGTTGAACTCTTCCAGATCAAGACATTTTGCTCTGTGCAAAAGACTTCCCTGATGTGAAGGCAGGGGATGTAGTAGAGCTGTACCATCCAGAAGATGAATGGAGGTCTGTTTTAATTTACTTTGATAATGAAATTGTACATGGCTTAACTTATTTTGCAGCCAATAAATACAATTTTGCAGCTCCTTATCATATTTGCACATAACGTAATCTTAACTGTTTCAAGATCATGAAAAAATAATATTTACTATGCAAAGTGACAGAGCTATCATTTTATAGCCAATGTGCCATTGGTATGCTGCATGAATTGCCATTAATCTTATACATTTCCTAATACTTATAATATTATTGAGTTACCAGATAATGACTGATGCATAATGTGGACTTCTATTTCCAGCCGTCTCTTGCTGCAAGTAAAGTGCTTGCCTGAGGATTATCAACAGCGAGGTGTGTACTTTATACTATATTATTGCACATCTGCTTGTAATATTACAAGATTCTCCCATTTTCTCTCATAGTCAGGAGTCTTATGCTGTGTGAGAACATTTACAATGTTAGTTTCAGTCCATAATTAATATGACTTTGTTAAAGAATGTTTTATATAAACTGTTACATAGAAAAAAAGACAAAGAAAAACTGAAACTTATCCTTTTATTTCTGTGTCTAAGATCAAAGCATTTTTCTATGTGTACTGTGGATTCTGTGTGAACAGATTGGAAGTTTCAATTCAGTAAATTAATCCTCCACGCATGTAATATTTCTATCTTCACAATGCAATATTTAAATTATCAGTGCCAATTCCTTGTCAGGCATGTTATATCCTACCCAAATGTCATGAAATCTAGAAATTTTTTTTTTTTTTTTTAAATCACATGACCTTTAAGCAATAACATCAATAATGTCTTGATATCAAGACAAATTTTTGCTTCATTTATAAACGTTTCGAATTTATCAATTTTTAGAAAAAAATTTAAAAAGGGCACTTTTTGTTCACTCAAATGGACTTTAAAAACTAGCAATAAAATGGAAACTGCAACACTGAGTCAGGCACCCCTCTTTCCCCTAGAAATACTTTTCAACCACATCTTTTACAGTAAAATAATATTAAATTAACATTTAGTGGAAATAACTTTCCAAACTGATTTCAACTTAGCTGCTGCTCAGCTTTTTTATTTTATTTTTTTTTCAGAGTACTTGACAAGCAAAAATTATTAGCCCAAGACTTGCTCATTCAGAAAGAAGTTAAATTTTCTGATTTTTATGATATGCAGCACTTGAGGTTTCTTCTAAAAAATGCTAAGAAACGCTTCAATTGTTAGACTCATCGTTTACAATACATAAGCTTCCAATTTAGTTTTGTTGAACCAAAAATTTAAATGCAATACCTTTGCTGTATTAAGTTTGTATTGCCTACTATCTCACATTCTATAAGCAGTTTTCTATCTCTATGTACATAAAATATGAAAACGGTCATGTTATGTCTATCAAGCAAAGCTATATGATTGACTTTATTATGGTCAATTCTTTCTTTTTTTCAAGATGCTGTCAGTATTGAGCAGGGTATTTCTACTGCCTTCAGCCTCAGGCCTTATAGCAAAATAGTTGTCAACAAAGTGGAGCCAAAGGTGTTTATTTTGAAAATTAATTTAAATCTTCATCATGTCTATATGTATTCATTTTGAGAGCAATCAAGAGTTAATACTGTCCTAAAATGGTAGCCTAAAATCCTTTATAATTTTTAAAATACTTAAATCTGGACTCGTTATTTAATAGCCTAAAGACAAGGCTTTATAAATACAGTCTTACTCAAAGCAATGCCTTCCTAAGACAATACTAAGTTAAATATTTTACTCATGCTCAAAATGCATTCCATATGATTTTGTTACATCCTTAAGAATTAATACTATGTTTTAACCCAAGAAAACTGTGTTTTAAAAATCTGATTTTTTCACAGATGTGCTTTTTTTGAAAATTTTGCTAGGGGTTCTTTTTTATATAAATTTTTAAACTATGGCGTGATCATAATATAACAAAGACCATTCATTCAAAGAGCTTGATGACATGCATTTTGTAAAAATATAATGCCGCATGTTTAGATAATTATGGAAAGAAAAGAGGACTGGGGCATTCAAGTAATTTATTTAGAGATGTTTATTTATATGAACTCTTTTTGAGTGGGTTCTTAGGTTAATAATGTACTGTTTGTTTTCCTGCAGAATGTGTGTCTGGATCTTGTGGAACTACTTTTCAAGGATCAGTACTTTGGCCGCAGTGACATGTGGAGAATGAATAAGATGCTGGTACTTTTTTTATCAGTCTTAATTTAGTTTGTAATATTTATCTGGTCAAAACTGCGTGATCTCAGACTTTTTATGCCCATTAGGTTCCGATGCAGATGGCAAGCTTCCACACCATAACAAAAAGGCCCATGCACAGTTCAGTGCGAGTTTGCTAACCAATGTATTACTGATGCCCTTTTTCACTTATTCATGTAGTGAAACATTTATTATCTATTAACTAAGATTATTCATAAGTCAATAATTTATTGAGAGGAGGGAGTCAGAGAATGTTTAAATAAAATAATATGTGCAGGTGGACATGAAAAAGTAAGTAAGACAAAGGGAGAATTGGCTTGGTGCAAAGAGGTTGACAGATAGAGACATGCAAAGATCCACAAGTTACAATGATATGCAGATATGTTGAGAAACATGTTTACCTATGCTTTTGCACATTTAAAATAGAATACAACCACAAGTGTGGGCACAAGTCTGATTAGGAAAATAATTGGAAATGGGAATGCATCTGCAACTGTAAAGAAATTTATGAGACATTTTATCTTTCACTAAATAAATGTTGCTTTTCTTTTTTTTACTCTCCAGTTGAACACATGTGTCTATCTTAAAAAAGCAATTGAATTTGCTGGGATGCGGTAAGTTAATTGTCAAAAGTAGGGAAAGGATATTCTTAATTTAAAAATACACTAAACAAAATATTGTTTGTAAATATGAATTTTTATTGATTTCCAAATGATTTTTTTCAATGAGTCAGTCATTGAATATACCTAGTAAACACTGATTCAATAAATATTTTTTTTTTATTTTTTTTTTTCATTTTGAGTATTATACATGTATAACCTTAGATTTAGAATTTTTTAAACACAAAATACAAGTCCTATCGCAAATCTGTTTAAAAATATTCAGTTTTGAAGATTGTATTTTATTAAATTTTTGAGTCAATAAAAATCAAATTATAGGCTCTTGTGTGGAAGCATGATCAGGGGGTGTTTGGCTGTTTTACCCCCTGTTGTCTCACATAAACAAAAATGTGAGATATCGCTTGTCAATTACTGATTCTTATAGGATGACAAGTCAGGCAACCTGCCTTCTTTTATTCACTGTTATTGGTCGTGAATTGTTGACCTAATCAATTTTTTGTTTATTTTAACGCAGAGCTTCTGTTCATGAGCTGTGGTCTAAAGGGGACAATGTTACCAGTGGTCTCATCACCGAAGATACAAGGGTAAATACATCTGTACATTTTTTTTGTCAAAGCAAACAATGTTATGTTGGTGAGAAGGAAAGGCACCTACACATTAGATACTATTTAATGTTAAGCATGAGAAAACAGCAAGTAGATAGCATCATTGTGGCAAGCTTTATTTAGAGAGGGAAAGATTGAGAAAGGAGGAAATGTTAATTTTGAGAACAAGATGGGTAGACACAGGGAATATCTTAGAAATACTCATATTGCTTTAAAAGCCTGATGTATTTTGAAAGGATCTATTGGCAATAAAAAAAAAGCACTCCATAATTGTTTGACAAAAAATGATGAAACAATTACTCTTTCTGTAAATAATTAGAAAAGTTTGCATTTGTCAAATGATAAACTAAATACAGGTTTAAAGACAATTTGGCACAATATGTAGTTCTTCCTTGTAGCTTGGCTAGATAGGACCACAGTTTTATATTTGGTTTGTCTGAAAACTTCCCTTGTAGAAATAGTAGTCAGATATTGTGTTCTGGTTATGACTGAAAATATTTATAGGTTTTTCCTCTGTTTAAAAATTTTACCTGTTTTAGGTTGTGTTTCGCTCCCCAACTGCTGTAGTCCAGATTTTCATTCAGATGAGTACAGAGATGTGGGACTTTGACTTGCATGGAGACTTGTATTTTGAGAAAGCTGTCAATGGATTCTTGACAGACCTTTTTGCCCGGTGGAAGGTATTTCAGAAAAATGCATTTTTGCTTTAGAAATGGTCATAGGATTGAGATCAAAGTCTCATTGTAAAGAAACTCAATTTCTTTTCATGGAAAAACTTTTTATCTCGCCAGAGACTATTTTTTTTATTTTAATTTTTTTCATTTTGTGCTCTTTTGTAAAATGTTATTGATAATAGGAGAAGAGGAAATCGATGGACAGAGACAATGTAATAATAAAGTTGATGGTGGCAAACAAGGCGATGAAAGTATTGGCATGCACACAAAAGATTGAGCAGTATGAGGTTTGTGATTGCCAACGCTTACAGACAAGACTCTTATTCTTGGCTTGATGAAAAGAAATTCGCTTCACTCTATCATTGTATGTTTTTTTTGTGTTGCCCACAGGATCAGAAGTGCCTCCATGATGTTACTATCGTAATGTTTTCCAGGACATACTATGAGGCAAAATCTTTTGGTAAGTCCTAAGTTTTTATATTTTTTAAAACTGTACAGATGGCTGTTGAAAGGCTATGTTGCAAGTTCAGTTTCTAAATGAGTCCCTTAGTGGTGCAAAGAGCAGATTTAAGAAAAAGGCTCCAGAAGTGTCTCAGTTCTTCAAATTTCAATATTTTGTGTCTCAGTCGAGAGTCAAATTATTTGACTTTTTATTAATCGTAGAGCTGACAGGTAAAAGTTTTGTTTTATGTAAGAAAAGATTAAAAAATTGTTTTAACAACTGATTCATTTGTACTGCACTCAGTACATACTTATTATTAATACAAATTGAATTATAAACAAAAGAGTTACCTGTGTGCTGTCAGTTTTCTTTGTTTTGAGTAGAATTCTGCAATTGAAAAAAATAAATCTTGTTTTCTTTGAAATAAATCGTTTTTACTGTTTTTCTTTTTTTGTTACATTTTTTTTTTTTTTTTTGTAAATAAGTTACAGTGTAAACAATAGTATGTTAAATATGCGAATAGGAGGTAAGTTGAAAAAATATCTAAGTTTGTCATGCATAGTTTGTCATCGACAAAAACCTTTAGAACATGTGCACAAATGTAATCAGCATGGGATTTTGCTCTCATTACAGCTATGCTGTCCTAATTAACTTAAAATTTTCTCTAAGGACACTTTTTCCAGTTTGTTGTTCTCATTTTATACCCTTGATAGTAAACCTCTTGATCATTTAATCATTTCTCAAACAATTCATTTTTACTATTTTTGTCTTCGCAGAGGAGTTCCCACCAGCTGTTCGAGAAGGCTTGCAGATTGATTGTAGAGGCTGCATCTATGAGGACTTTTATAGGTAAGACAGCCCGCCAGGCTTTGGTTCTTTTTTTCCCTTTAATGGAGGGGTGAAATTTATTGAACAGCGGGAAATAAAATGATCAATTGCTACATAACAAGCCATATCAAGTTTTTTAGCTTACATTTTGCCCATGCCCTGTTTTACATACTCAAGCTGAATTTGTTCAAGAGAACTTTTTTGTTGTTCACGGCTATATTTAAAATTAAAAAAAAAAAAAAAAAAATTTTGGTAAGTTTAACTTTATTTGAATGAATTAGGTTCTCTTTTTGAGAGATTTACATTAATCTGACTTCACTGCGTCTTATTCTTCTAGGTCTTCATAGTGTTTGCATCTCTTTTTCGTTTCATTGTTGGCGTCAATTACTTAGCAAGTAAGAGCTTGTCTGAAATCTCCAACAACCTTATATGACAGATTCTCCTAGCTCGCTCCTAGCTCTTAGTCTAACAAAAGGCGTAAAGAGTCAAACCATTCAGAAGTGAGCAAGCTATACATTATATCAGAATTGATTTTTGCAGACACAGGTAGTAGAGGACAAGGAGAAAACTGAGACTGTTCTGTATAGTGAATGGATGACACGAACAATCTATCATCAGATCTAATTATTCAGTGCATACATTGTGTTTTGAGATAATTTCAAGGGAGCTCTACTATGCTTATGTCACATTTATAAATAGACATTTAAAGCTGATTTTTTTTTTTAATCTATGAAATGTCACTATCTCAGCATCATGATAAAGCTAAGATTCATACAGTTTTAAACATCTAGATACAATCTAGGGATTTAATTTCCTTGGCTGGCTTTGATAAATAAAATAGACATTTAACCTAAAACTTATTCAGGAGGTATTTTTAGGGGGACTTCAAACACATAATTAATTTTGATATAAAAGGAACCCTGTATTCTTTGGGGAATGTATGAAAATTACAAATAGACGATTGAAAATAATATTTAAAGAAAAAATTGGAAAAATGAAAATGTGGTAGCTCCTTCACACATAAGCGTATTGGTGATATCTTGATATTGCTTAACTTCATTGCCTGTCAATGGGTAGTGCTTTCAGAATCGAACATTTTTTTTTCATTTTTCTCATTGTAAAGACGTCCATAATCAGAATACATTTTTTTTCTTCGTCTTTCTTCTTGTTATAGGGTCATAATTCAAAATGAGCGATACGAGGAGTGGGGAGGTGTACTCCGCGAGATGCGCACGATATTCAACACATATGAAGACATTTTAAACTTCCATCAGCATCACAACAGTGAGGGTTGGAAGATGCCTAAGGGTCACATCTCAATGGCAGCACAGGGGAACTTTTTAGAAACTCTCAACATGTCTCTCAATCGTAAGTTTTTCATGGAAGAGAGGTAAAACTTTTATATTGTCTTGCATTGCTTTTCTTAAAATCATTCAGTTGATTTCCATGGTTACAAAAGTCTATATGAATGAGACTGTTTTGGGCATCACCTTTTGAAATGAATTTTAAAGAAAATTAGAATTTTTATAAAGGGTTTTTACATGCTATTCTCAATGTGAGTCATTAAAGAATACCAGAAAAAATCAAGTAGTTGGTTAGTGTGATGAAACCTGGATAATATAAGTTCCCTATGAGCACCTTAGCAGACAAATGAGTGGTTAAGTGTAATTAGAAATTTCTGTTAGAAGAAAAAAAAATATGAATATTGAGGCATTTATGTTTTTGTAAAGTTTTTTTAAGAAGGCCATTTTCATACGTCATGTTTAGTAGATTTATATGTATGTTTTTCTTGCTTTATAGCTACTCAAATATTAACTAAAGCAATTGCTTTTTAGCAGATGGGCTGTTTTTTTTAAATTTCTGTTCTGTATTTTCCAAATATATGAAGACCTGAAAGTTTGTCTGATCTAACTGGTAGCTAAATTGCCTGAGCTACCTTGTTGAGTTTAAATGAAATCCCTAATTTGAAACGAAAAATGAATTCTAAAGTTATGCAGTACAATCTCGTGCATGAACCAGTTTTTTTTTCACTTCTGTTTATGATTTTGATTTGAATTTAGTCCTGCAGATTTTCAAATCAATTCATTTTATGGGATGGGTACACATATTATAACTTCTGATTTGTGCATCACACCTTTTTTTATAGTATTTGAAAAGTACTACATGGACCGCAACTTTGACCGCACAGGCAAGGTTTCTGTTGTGATAACGCCTGGACCAGGAGTGTTTGAGGTAGACAGGCAGCTGGCAAACATCACCAAACAGAGAACTATTGACTGTGGTGAGCTGTCTTTATTGATTTCTTTTCTTTTTCCTCATGTGTGTTGCTGCTGTGATTTACGTATTCACAATGAAGTAAAGAAAATTTTAACTCATAGGGCTTATGTTAGAAGATATGAAAGTGAGCTCTGTCGAAAAAATTTTTGCTCCTAAATTTAGATGAAAACTTTTAATGTCTTATAGGAAAGACAAAATAACCTTAAAGTATTAAGCAAATGTGAGATGCACTCTTCCCTATTGCCAGCCATTATAGAGCCTAGAATTCCCCTGTTACCTATTGGTGCCACAGGTGAAAAATTCTGAGGTGATCATTTCTGTTTTTTCAATCTGAAACCAAAAATTCAAATGTAGGCAGATTTGAATGAAAAAAAAAAAGAATAAATTTCAGTTTTTCTACCAATTCCAAAAGGACATTCACTTTAAAGCAAAATCTTTCATTTTATCCACCTATTTTTTTAATAAAGCCATACAGCAGGTGCCCGAAATTTGTATGTCCGTTAGAAAAATACAGGGAATAAATTGATGCATTCAGACATACCTGCAAGTTTTTAGAATTGTTCACTGTGTTAGACATTGTACATGAATGGTAATTTGATGTCTCTCATAACACTTAAGGGATATGTTGTAGTAATTTATGTATAGGAGATTATGCTTCATATCATTCTGCTCCAGGCCTTTTTCTTTACTTCTCAATGTCTTTAGAAACTGGTCCTTCAACTGATAGCGAAAAAAGTTCTATGAAACATTAACGTTTTACTCCAGTATCCTGTGGTTCCCTGTGGTTGCTTCTGCAGAGAAAAGAGATTTTTTAGTTGGCAGGAAACTTTTATTCAATACATCATCACATTTTAACTGTCAGTATTATTGAACCGATTTTTTTGCTATTAAACTTCACTTCACATCTTCTCTCTTTATGTCTCTCCCTGAATCATGCCTACAGCTATGACATTTTAAAACTGACTCATGAATTGTGATTGAAGGTTTCACACCTTCTTTATAATTTTTGTATTATACTTCAGTTAGAAACGCTTTTTTATAAATGTATGTCTACCTCTGATGACCAGGTGTGGGCAGTGACCTGGTGTGTATGGGTGAGCAACCGCTTCATGCAGCTCCTCTCTTCAAGGTAATGTCTTGTCTTGCCTGTCTTGTCCTCAATTTGAAACAATGTAAGTTGTATTGACAGCAGGCCTTACAAGTTCAAAGTCCCACATGGCATAGCACAAAGTATACATTAGTAGCATCACAAAATAAGATGTTTTGCTGATAATTCAGCGAAGGAAAAGTAAATTTTATGCTTCCTAGAGTGTATCTATCATAGGTATCAGGTGATATCAAATATTACAAGGCTCCCCAACAGATTACCAGAGAATTTGGCTGTAAGAAATTGAAACTTTCACATTCATAGCACTTTTCCCTGCTGCAAAACATCTCATGCTATTGTGACACTACGTATATATGTGGAGACCAGATTCAGTCAGACAAATGTTGCAGTTTTAGAAATTTTTAATCGCCAAAACAGCCTCAAACTTCTTTGTCTGAGCTTTGCAGTGGTGAAAACTGGATAGACCCATGATGTTTGTTATTGGAAGAAAGCATTTTAAATGAAGGGGGGGAAATTTGAAATTTATTTTCTCAAAAGTTTATATGCAACATCAGACTCAGTAGGACACTGGTCTCAAAACATAATGAAGGCTGTATTGTATAATGGAGATGTTTGTGATCATTTCTCCCTCTCTCTAAAACCTGAAAATCAAAATGTGCAGGATGGTGTGAGATGAAGCATAATGTCAGGAGAAATGGGTAGTCTGGGAATGTTTTTATAGCTATAATGGTTAATCTCAAATCGCCTTCATTTGGTTGGGATGAAGTTTTAATTCATCGTCAACATGATTTAGATGTGAATAAGAAGTATTGAATGTTTCCCTTAATTTCCTGCTTGCCATTGTGTTCTCTCTGTCTAATATTGATGAGGCCCGACTCTTGAGGCTAAAAGCTGAATCAAAAAGGTTTTTTTTTTCCAGTATGTGCAAAGATCTGGGCAAGGTACTGTCTCCTCTCTGAACCATATGGTGGAGATAAAGAATTGATGATAATTGCTCTGATTAATGTAGATCACATGTGAAATTTAAAATTCTTACACTTAAAAAAAAATCTTGGTTTTGTCTTATAAACTTCAAATTCTTTCACTTTCTAAAAAATATTTTTTGTTTTGATATATTAACATGTTCAATTTTTTTTTCTTTAAATTTTATATTCTCAGTTTCACAGCAAGAGCAGTGATCATTCTATTGAAGTTGGAGATGACTATAACATTCCACACTGGATGAACCATAGGTATTTTCGTTCATAATAAAGAATTTGTTGCATCTTACATTTATTCACAGTGTCTGAATGAAAATAAATTCTGGAGATTCTGATTTTTTGCCTAGGACAGTTTTCTTTTCCCTGTTTGCAATTTTGCAAAAAATGTTTTTTTTTTTTACAGTTTGTTGACTTTTTTTTTTCTCAAGAATCTTTGCTGCTACCACTGCTCATATTATTTATGTATGATTTTTAATTCAAGCTTTTATATACCTACTGAGGGATTGCCAGTAGGTGAATTGCCATCATTGTTATCCGAAAGACTTCCTGTGACTCTTGTATAGACAAATTAAACTCATCGATGCATATATCTTATGTTTCCAAATCTATTTGCATGAACAGCAATTCTTTATTTAACCCTGCCATTCCAAAAATCCATTTTGATACTTTTTTTCTGTGGAAAATGACCATTTAGCTTTTTGTCAAAGCTATAACAATATCATCATCATGAAAGAGATACCTACCAACACTTCAAGTTCTCTTACCACATACAAATCTACTTTTTTCATCCGAGTCTAATGGTTTCTATCTGAATTGACATGAATTATTCCTCATAGGCACTCATTTGCTCTTTTTTTCAATCTGTGATTGATAGTTCTTACCTTCATAACATAATGAAAAAAAGTGAAACAATTTTGAGGTCCACCTCTTGGCAATTGTTCAATTAAAATGTATGGCAGTATTAAACAGTTAGATCTGTTAAATTATTTCATTGGAATACCTCAACATAGAATTGTTTTTCTACTTAATCGTTAAGTATGACTTCATAATCAAATAACGTCTATACACTGCATACATGTTTTTGATGGAAATCCACTTCAAGATTTTTCTTCCCTCTTAATGCCAAAGACCTCATATGATTTTATCTTTTTTTTTTTTATTGTCATATATAATGCTACACTGTCCTACTTCTGTTGCAGCTTTTATATGTCCAAGATCCAGATAGAGAACCACATGAACTCCCCATTTGTGCCTCGCATCAAGCCTCCACCTGCGTTGGTAAGTGTTCTGGCTAGTTTGGATTAGAAATAACTTCCTGTGAAAAGCTTTCACTTTTTTCATTGTTTGATTGTGAAGTAGCCAGAGCTAGTCAGTCTCAAATCATGTATAATCATTTGAGGTAGAGGCTTAGTTGGCTCAATAGTTTTCATGTGTTTAAATCAAAGGGCAGTAACAGCAAGAATGCTTGGAGCTGCTATACTGTTGCCTTTTGATACTAATGAATCAAGCTAAATCAATACCAAGAGAAATGCAGTTTCTCAAATATATTTATCATGAAAGCAGTCCTAATGGGATGGATTTTACATGTAACAGTTTTGAGAAAATGATTTTTAAATAACTTTTAAAAAAGTTTTAACTCTTTTTTCTTAAATGATTTAAAAAATATCTACAGATGTCCATGGTCTGCATATCAATGTGTCATAACCACCTTTCCAAAGCTCACAGAATGCAGTTTCACGCAGTTTCAAGATGTTTGAAATATGATTTCTCTTTTTGGACTGATTTAGGATATTTTTGGTCTTTTAGGTATTCTGTAACACTCTCTGCAGTCTTCTCCTTTTAGCAAAGGGGGCAAAACAAGGCATTGTAATCAACTGTAGTAAGAGGAAAGATGCTTTTTTTTTTTTTTGTACAAATAGAGTCTACACTTACAGCCGAGGAATGAACTTTGATGTATGCCTTATTTTGCATTATTTTAAATAGCAGAATAGCAATTGAATCGGAATTGCTGGAATTAGATGTATCTCATAGCCCATTCATGAATAGGTAACTTCATGCAGTAGGTTCATTGTCATGTTATTTAGTGATTGTGGACCCCAACTTGTAACAGAAAGATCTGTGCAGACTTCAAGGGAAATTTGTGTATCATTGTGCCTTGTACCTCTAAAATCCTGTATTTACCAGACAAAGTCTTGTTTCTATTAGGTCTAACTTTACTCTTGCAACAATATGTGCTACAATCACCACGATTGTGGGGATTTTGTAATTTCTTAAACACGCAGAAAACCATGTATTGTCAGATTTTGGGGCTACATTGAAGAGTCCAAGATTTTTTAGCTCCATAAATAATTCTCAGAAATATTTACCAAAATATTTACTTCTGCTTGAATTCTGTTATAGATCCTTGCAAAGATTATTTTGTTTTTTGGATATATATTTCTATTGCTTATTTTTCCCCATGAGCTCAGTACAATTAAATTTTACTTCTACAGCTGAAAGAGTTAGAAGAAGGACCAAAGGATGAGGAGAAAAGTAAGTCAATGATAGACACTAAGAAATGGTTCTATGAAAACAAAATGGTTACTTTCTCATTTGCATCTCAAATTCATCAAAAAAATTATTGTAGATTCATTATTAAGGACATAAATTTGTTTTCATTTAGACTATGAATTCATTAATGTGATGTCTTTAATGGTTGTACCCAGGTGATTGTAACCTGATCTTCTATTTTGAAATATTAACCGAAGGGTAGACAATATGAAAAACTGAATAGAGGCTGTCCTCTTTTGAAAAGAAGTGCCATTGAAAAATATTCAGAATACTATAGACAGCATACAAAGGAAATGATGGTTTGAAAGAGCTGAGCGTTGGGTCAAATTGGCCTTTAAAAACAGTAAATGAAAAAAATACTTTGGTCAAACAGAAAGGCACACCATTTTGAAAAAAACATATTCTTAAAGCAAACTAGATGAAAAAGTAGGAAAAATATACCAACAAGAAGGTGGACAGAGGATATTAGTGACTGGCAATAGAAAAAAAATATCTGTGGCCAAATCAGTAGCACAAGACAGGGAACTTTTCAAACAAATCGTGCAACATGGTGACGATGATAATAAACCTTTCTTTTACACTCTGAGATATAACAATATACTAATAATCTTTTCATGGAACTCTCTCATGCGATAGCTAGAGCTAAATTATATTTGATTGCTGTCATTTACTTGATATGAACCTGATAAATCTATGTGTTGAGTTGCATGTGACGCCTGGTCAAAGACAATTTAAATAATTATTATTTGCTTATACTTCAATGCACAGGTCTCTTGCGAAGGAATGACGATGGTCACGACACAAATATTCCATTTGTTGATTATGATGAATATGATGCTCAGGTTTTCAAACTTCCATCAGGCACAATGCCGAGAACTTTGTGAGTATTTACAGTTATTTCCATATTCTCTCTTTCTCTCTCTCTCTCTCTTCCCCTCTCCCTCTCTCTCTCTCTTGCTCTCTCCTGTCTCACTCTGTATGTCTATCTCTGATTCACTCTCCCTCTCACTCTCATCCTATTTCAACCTCTTTCTTTTTATGTCTTTATACTTGCATGATGCTAACAATAAAATTTTGTAGGACACAGATAATAAATATTACTACTTATGGTAGTAGCGGTAATGTTTCAGTAACATACAAATTTTGTTATAATCTAGATTTATACTTTTATCAATATTGTCTCTTGCCAACAATGCATGGCCTAACAAGTGTCAAAATTGCCTGAGAAATTGTACCCTAATGTAAAACTCTGTGACGTTTGTTGCCTTTGCTTACCTTCTCTGAGCAGCACCACACGAGGAAGAAATGTTCATGCAAACACAGTAGGCCTGCGTGGCTCAGCTCTACCCACAACATTTGCTGAAGCCAAGCGACGGCTTGTGCCACGTACGAGACACATTTCTGATGAGGTCTGTGCTTATGGCAATGATCGAAGAGACAGTGGGAAGGACAGGTCAGCTGCTATCACAATACCATCTCGTGGAAAATCACATGATGATATGTCAGTCTCATTTGGCTGTTATCCAATACAAGGTATTCTTATGCATTGCAAAAGTTTTAACAAAGCAATCATTTATTAGGTAGGTGAAAGAGTTTTTTAAAGAATGGCTAAAATTTTTAAAAAAATCTCTTGTATCTCCATGTCCGTCTCTCTGAATCCACATTCCAAATCTTTTTTTTTTTTTCTTTCAATTTTTAAACCTTATATCTATTATGACTTTGTATTGCATTGTTTTCTGTGGTAAGTAAAATATACTAAACTACAGATTTCCTACATTATTTATCAATTTTTTTATGGAGAGTGTTCAAAATCTATCTGTTGTTATATTCTTTTCATTTTTGCTCCCCAATGAGCCAGCTGAATCTTTGACACAAAAAAAAGCAGTTTAATTGCAAGCATCGTCAGAAATATTCTCCCATCTTCTCTACAGAGAAAGCTCTGAGCCGCGACTCTTTTGAGTCATCTGAGAGTGATGAGCTGATCCATCAGAGATGTGTTGTTGGAAGTGCTGGATCCCCTGTCTCCCACTCACGCAGCCTGCACAACTACAGGCCAAGGCGTGCTCTCATAAATCCATTTGCCCCTTCTCGTCTCCAGTTCAAGATGACGAGCAACAGGCGACGATGGGTACATGCTTTCCCAGTTGGTGAGTCCTGAAGGATATTAAGCACTCTTTTTTTCTCTGCCATTTGAGATCTTGGAGAAATGTTTTTGGATGTATGGAAGTAATGGGACAAGTTGAACGATGATAGAACATTTGGCTAACAAATGGCATTACTTTGTCTTGAATGCAAGTTTCAGCTCTATTTTGCAAAGGTAGGATACTTTTCTAGCTTAAGATTAGAATTACCTTTGTTGATACTAGTATGGAGCCCTGTGTATGCAAATGTTTCATAATAAAGATGTGGTAAAATAAATCTATAACTAAGCAGACCTCATAGTGGCTCAAATTTGGGTTTCATGTAAATTGAAAAAAAAAAAAATTCAGTAGAGCTGAAAAAAAGAAGCACACCAGAAATGCGTTAAAAGAGCATTTCAAAACCATGTTGATGTCATTGATTTTAGAAGATCTATCACATTTTTAATGTTTTGTTGCTAGTGTTTATTTCATTTTAATATGTTTTAATATCAAAATATCCAAATTTTTAGGTTTTTAAATCATTCATTTGTATTGGATTATCCCCAACTTTCAATGTTGTTTCTGATCTTGTGCAGATAAGAGTGGTAAAGCTATGCAGGCCAGGCATGTTCACTCAGTCCAGCACTCAGGGCATGAGAATGACTTCCCTTGGTCAGTGAAGGAATCAGTCAAGGTATTATCAGTATGAATTTTTTTTATTAAAGTTTGATGCCTTAAGCCTCCTATTGCCACATGTCATAATGTCACAGATCTTCGCAAAATTAAAAAAAAAAAAAAAAAAAAGTGTTTTACTTAAAATAAGTTAAATTTTCAAAATGATTTTCATGCTTTATCTCAGAAAGTCTCCATTAATCTTCTCAAGACATCTTTTGAAATAAGTACTGAAAATAAAAGTGCATGCAAATCAATATAGCTGGATCTTGTAACTTGGAGGTCATATTGGAAGTACATATGAATGCATTTCAATTGCTATTAATGATAACGTGAGTCACGCTGAATGTTATAACCAGATTGAGTGTGGGCAATTTCAAACTAAGTCCAGTAGTAAGCAAAAAGCTTTAACTGATGTTTTTTTTCTTGGAATGGGAAGGTTTGAATCATAGGTTTTCTTTATTTCTCACTTTTTTTTTATTATATTGGCAATTTTTGTAGCTTCTTTCCTTTTTTTTTTGTTGGTGTTGTGACCATGCTCTGAACTGCAGCTCAAATGTCAAAGAAATATATTTTTTTTTTTTGCATGAGATTCCCTGCTCTAGTCATTAGAAAATTAGGAAAAGATATCACTCAGAGAATAACTTAGAAACTTAATGGGGTCCAAAACAGTGACAGAAAAAATTATATACAGGTGTGAAACCAATTCCAGTTACATATGTTTCTCTATGTGAGTTGCCATATTTTTGCATCACTTCCAAGTCAAAAAAAAAAAAAAGAGACTATAATTGCACATGTGGCATTTGTATTACATTGCCACACATCTTCTTGATTAAGTTTATTTAAGTTCAGGAAGTTAGGGTTTGTTTGTTTGTTTTCTTTTTTCTAAGGAGACACTCTTCCACGCTAGAATACATCTTAAATTATCATCATCAATGTAAGCTGATGTTTATTAGAATTTGTTAGAGTTTTTTTAACACTCCATCCTGTACTTAATTTTATTTTGTTTGGTAAGCAAGTTTCTAACTTGGGCTGATTGTCTGAGCCTACTTTGCATGGACATGTCTATCCTTTGTCTTTCTATACCTTGTGATTTGTCTCTCACCCACACTCTCTGTATCCCTTTTCCCCACATTTTAGTTTTTAAAAACTGTTTGTTAAGTGATAAAGTAGCAAGTATCAATAACGTAATATTAGTATGTTTTGCTGCAGAGTTCGCTCAGCATAAAATTATTCTGTGGTGTGTGTGTAAGCCATTTTAATTAAACAATGCAAAAGGTCAGCAAATGTTTTGTAATTTTGTGGATTTTTTATTTGTAGCTTTTCTCATCTTGGATATTTTGTACCTACCATAAATATTATACTACTAACCTATGTTCTACAATTTTAAATTTTTTTTTTCTGAAACTCCAACATTGTCTCAGAGTCCACTGATTACCATCGTGACAGGCAGCACTAAGAAAAACAAGAATTACTTTGATCACCATGATCCAGACAATGATCTGGCGAGTCAAGGGTGAGGCTCATATAATTTGTGTAATTAACTCAGCTTGCAGGCACACATATACATAAGCCTTGGAAACAGTTCTTGAAAAGTGAGACTTTGCAGTTGTCACTTTTTAATCCATGAGATATACTTATTCTTCTCCCTTTAAGCTTTGCATTGGAGAGCACAGCATAAAGATAAAGACTATTTTAAAAAAAGCATTAATCTCAGCCTTTTCCCTATAGAATCTCCTTCTCAAACATTAGTTTATATCATTACAATCAAAACTTTTTTTGACAACTTCTTTCTTGTTTTTCCTTCAACTATGATTGTGGCTCAAATATTTTTTGGTCACATTCTCTCTCATGAAATACCTCATGAGATGCAATATTGATATTTAAGCATATGGAAGATACTACACTTCACTTGATTGTGGCATAATAGTGATAAGCACTAGTGGTTTTTTGAAAGAATCTTTTTTTGTGTTATCCTTGTAGTAAAAGCAGGGATTTTTGAGAATGCAAGAGCAAAGTAATTCAATGATTGCTTGGCTGTAGCTGAAGCAGTAGGTTTATCAAGTCATGCAAGATTGAAGATGTATGTTTTTGTTTATGCAAGAATCCTTTTTTTCATGTCTTTCAGTTTTTATAAGCTCTCTTATGGTTATAGATTTTGATTCCACACTCAGATCCTTTGTCCTATTGATTTTTTATTCCCCTTCAGAAGTGAAAGTATAGCAGGCTCTCCAGTATCCAAGGCTGATCACAGCACTTCAAGTCTGAAAAGGCATGTTTTTGATGGTCAGAATCGACAGAGTGAGTTCTTTTAGTATAGACACTGTTCGTTTTCTTTTCAGATTTACCTGTCTTTCATGCAAATGATTTGCCTAAAAAAGAAATTTAAAAAAAAAAAGGAAAAAAATTTTGTTGATACATCCCTCCCTCCAAAAATTACATACCTAAAAAAATCTAATCATTTGCATAAAATAATTTTGTTTAATGTCTGCAATCTTGTTCAAATATTTTTCTGTGGTTGCCAAGAGATGACTCATGTAATATATGAAGTCTTTTTCACATACAGATTCTTGTTTGCAAGTCACACACACAGAGTCACCTTTTTCACATACACATTTAATGTATGTTAGTCACAAAGAGGTTTTAAGTCATCTTTTCCACTTACAGATTTCTTATAAATAATTCACATACAGATTTCTCGTATGTAACGGGTATTAAGTCATCTTTTCCACATACAGATTTCATGTTTCTAATTCACCCACAGATACTCTTCCAAAAAGCCAAGTTAATTAAAAAAAAATTGAGTTTCATATCTTTGATAGAAGATCTCATAAAGTACATTTATTTTTAGAAACCAGTAAAAAGTCTAAAATGTATTTTTTTTATACTGAGCTTTTTTTGTTAAATGAATGTGAAGCCTTTATTTCTTTCTTTTATAATTGCATTTAAATACACAATATGAAACTGGCAACCTGTGTTTCAACTGCAGGGAGTGGCAAGCGCCAGACCCGCAGCATCAGCCTGAATTTTGGGGGAAACAAGACTCACAAGATCTTCGGGTCAGCCAAGACAGGCTCGGAGCAAGATTGGTCTCCAGACATGAACACAGGTAGAGCTTACTGATGTTCTTAACAAATAATGGCTTTGATGGAAATTTTAGTGCTTGCATGAAAGGATGAAATGGACATTGAGGCAAGGCAATATTGATGAGGGTCAAAGTTAAATAATGAGGTTGACATTAACAACAGATTTTCAATGGAGGAGAAAGATTTATAGGAAATTTCTTACCAAAACAATCTGTGAAACAGAATTGAGCACATGAATCACAGATGAGTGGATAAGTATGGAAGAGAAGAAAACTAATAATACAGAAAACACATAAATGAACAAAATGTAAAGGAACTGACTGAAATAAAGTTCTTCATTTTCCAATGAAGCAGAGATTGATGAACAAAGTAAATGATGGAGATCATAGAAAATGTACATAAATGAACAGAAATATACAATACATTACCTTTGAGCCTAAATTGTTTTTGGCACCTCCCTTTTTCTTATTTTCCTCATTTCCATTTATAAACAAATTATAAAAATTGTTTGTAACACATTGTAAATTTTTTCCAGCAGTGCCATGTCTAGGCACTTTGTAAGATGAGTTTGCCAAGACAGAAACCAGTATTTCGCATGATTATCCATTAATATTATTCACTAGTTTTGAAATTGTTACTTCATTAAAATTTTTGGTCATTCTCGAATCTGGATGTATCTAAAATAGTTGACAGATCTTAAATACGAAAAAAAGAAAGTATTGAAAGTATATAAAAATGAGAACAATATTCTTGAAATCATTTAATAATAATGTGACTATCTTTTGGTATCTAGTCTTCAGGAGGAGACAGAAGCCCTTATATAATCTCATTCTCACCCTTTGCTAATAGATTGTTTCTGACATCTAAGTTCTATGATTATTCATTTGTTTTTTACGTGTTTTCATGAACTTCTTAATTCCTGTAAGCTTAAAATTTGTCTACTTAGTTTCCATTCACAAAACATTTTCTCTTGTCTCCCCTTTCAAGATTAAAAAAAAATAAGAATATGTTGTTATTAAACATCTTATAGCTTTTTACTGTAGTTGAGGTGTTACAGAAAGTTTTTCTTGGCACAGCTTAGCTCTGTGTGGCTGATTTCAGACGTTCTTTTGGAGTGTGTGGGAGTCTGATTTAACACCAAGGATGTTCTTGATTCATGTATAGATATGGTGTTGTCTTCTTTCCTTCTTTATTTCTATTTTTTTTCTATTTATTGAATTAAATCTATTTTTTTTTTTTTACATGTATAAATATATGTTTAAATATCTCTCTCTCTCTCTATATATCTATTTATTGGGGGCAGGGGAGGTCTTTAATGATGTTAATTAAGTCTATATCTTTATATAGTATGTATTGTGTAACTCAGTTTGATCTCATAGTACATTGTGTAATGTCACTAAAAAATGGATCATCAGGGAAAGTTAATGAAATTCAGATGCAGTTGTGAGAATTTGAGGTTTTCTTTGTTTTTTTTTTTGTATTAATCAAAGTTTCCTTAGACATTTTGGGCTAATCTT
>BLXT01004129.1:1808504-1820832 GCA_019648995.1 Plakobranchus ocellatus | reverse complement strand
AGATTTTACCGAAACCATAATCTATGGTGGTTTTTTTTTTTGGCATATCCTTATTTGTTTTAAACATTGCACATTCTGGTTGGCTGCTATTAGCAATCATGCTTCTTGTATCATGGCATCCTTTGCTCATCCAGATATTTGTGTTCCATTCAGTCATGTTTTTTTTTTTTTTTTAAATTTTGCAGGCTTTGTTGGATGCTAATGTAGAAATTAGGAAATTGTGTGTTCCATGTTTTGTCAATTTGAATCCCCTCTATTTGTTTTGAAAATTAAATCATTCCCCCCCTTTTAATATTTCATTGATGAAAAAAAAAACCAATGGGAATAACAAATTTATTCTCAGGATTCGTTACACATTTGGTAATGTTGTCTCTATAAAACTTATAAAATTTTGATTCACTATCGTTTGTTTAGATTATTTCGTCTCGGGCAGATTAGGATATTAGAAATAGATGGAACTGAAGTAGATGGGCTTGTAGAAAGTAATAGACCAATTAAATTAGTTTAGTGATGTCATGAATAAATTTCTGACGAAAATTCAGAAAATTGTCAGCCTTAAATTTGACTTAAGACTAATGGTTCAGAACAAGCAGAAAAGGGGTATTGCTCTAAGTGAAATCTCATTTCTCACAAGAAAATATGTAAATAGGAATGAAAGTATAGCTTTCTCATCATTGAGGGCTATTCAAAGAAAGAAAAAAAATATTTCACTTTTCAAAATAATTTTCTCTTTTTTTTTTTCCTGCTTTCTCAATTGGTTTTAAGAATGATGTTGCAAAGTTAAGGCTTGGCCTAGCTATAGTTATGTGTTGTCCTTATGAGTTGGATTTAACATATGCCATGTTTTATTTTCCGGAAAATAAAAATTAATCAAAACAACTTAAAACACATATATTCATTGTATGTAGCATCAAATCAACACACCTGTATCCGCTTTTCACCATTCTAACACCCACAGCATGAGGTTTCAGGTCATCAGATTGGTTTTAAAATATTCATAATGTGACTTTCAACTCGTTAAGATTGGTTTCATGATAAATCAATTCTCATAAGTTCCTTTTTCTTTTTTATGTAAAAATAAAACACCCTCCAACATCGGGTGATGTTGAAACAAAATTATTCATAGACTGCAGGCTTTTTGTTTATTTGTGAGATCTTGAGAATTGGCTTAGAGAGAGAGGACTTCTTTAAAATGTAGACAAGTGTTGGACTCAGAAAAACAGCTTCCTTGAGCTGTTTTCAATGCATCAGATCTGGCTGTCCATGAGCCAACAATTGACATTCAGATGTGAATAAAAAGATTAATGTATGTATAGAAATGTGTGCTGAATTTGATCCACCTGGGAACACATAATCAATGCCTCCATGTTGATTTGTGTTAATCAGGATAAATTATACACACACAAACACAAATCTCACAACAGAGAGACAGAGTTTTTAAATGTAATAAAAAAAAAAAAATACTCGAAGTTTGATTTGATTGAGTAAGAGGTAAGTCGAACTCTTGCTTGCATGCAATAGCTTTTGAATCTGAATGGATGAACCATAATCTTCTAGAGTGGTCAAAGGACTGATCATTCATATGAAAAGAAAGTAAGATTGTCTAGTCTAGCAAAAGCGCATTGTGATTGTAGGCTATCCACACTAACCAGGCATTGTCGGGCCTAGTCTGTGGAGAACTGTTTCAAAGGTAAAAAGTGTAGAGCTCATGTAAGAACTGATCCTCGTGACTTAAGCCAGTGCTAAGATGCTGTTGGCACTGAATTTCCTCCAGGTTTTCAAACCTAACATAAGGCAGCACTTTGACTTGGTAGTATATTCAAATTACTGACCTTGATGAATGTCCAAAAGTCTTGTGAATGCTCATCAAAGCTAGAAGCTACAGGTTTTTGCCCTCCATGTGTTAGGAATAAAGATGTAGAGCACTAAGATGCACCAAATGTGGAAACAATTACTCGGGGAAAAAAAGCAACCAATTGAACAAACATACAAAAAAACAACAACAAAAACCTGAAAAAACGTGCATGTGAACTTAACTTAAATTGGCAATACGCATTTACAGGCAAACAGTATGGATATTGAATTTATAGTGTCTGTCATAATCATTTACCTTTTTTATTTAAATAATGAGTCCCACCTTTCATACTTAAAATTTCCCTCCTCTTCTTCTTATGATTTGTAGTCATGTTGCAGAGTTCAGACTTATCCTTATCATGGTCATGTTTATGTGCAAATCTAATTGTGATAGTAACTATTTTGTAGTGTTACTATCCTTCTTTTTTCTTCTTATTCTGTAATTAACTTTTTTCATGACTTTTTTTTGCAGGCAAGTGGATTGAAATTTTGATTTTATTTTTAAATTAATTATTTTTTTTTAAACTTAAGTTTCATTCCTTAATTTGTATCCTAGTCTTCCTCTGACGGGTCACAGTAAGAATCACTACGATCATATCGGTCAATGATCATGAAATGTATTATTTTGCAAAGTCCATTGTTTTTTTGCACTTGGAAAGCAATATTTTTATCAAGCAGAAAATCATAACCAGTAAGAATGATAGGTTTCAGCATAAATCATTTTTTTGGCTAAACTTGCTTTCCAACACATCATAACTTGTTTACAAGAGCATATATATTAGAATCCTTCTACCATACATTTATTCTGACCATTTTTTCTGGCCACTTGCCTCTTTCATCTCTAAATTTCTGCTTTCTGAAAGTTTGATTTTACATAGTGAGACATTTCAAGCCTGGCACCCAACTACTAGTCGCTCTGGTTTAGTTGGTCCTAGCTTGTTGCCTCAAACTACACCTTCAAGCTGAGTCACTAGTTGCTATATTGAACCCTTCATTTCGTAATATTTTTGGTCTGCTCAAATACTGTCATATTACATCATCTACTTGCGGCCGCACTTCATACATTTGTTTTAAACTTTTTGCATGCTGAATGCCTATATGTATGTGAGTTCATACCATCTCATAACTTCTCTGTAATATGTCCCTTGTTGCTTGATATTCAGTTTCTTATTTCTAATATTTTGCGTTTTAAACAAATAACCAATGAGTTTCTGCACAGCATTTCATTTTCATCCTTTAGTCATGTCAAAAAAAGTAAAACTAACATGTAAATGAAAAAATAAATAGAGTAAAAAAACAATTCTGATTTAGTACAGGGAAAAAAGCAAAAATGTTCATGCCAGATTTTCCCCGCATAATATTTAACATACCAAAATTTTTATTCTGATACTCTTACAGCAATGACCCTTTATTTATCTCAACATCATTCCCGACCTCTGACCATTTTATCATCTTCCCGCTTCCGCCCCCCTTATCCCTACCAAATCATTTCTCTTATGCAGGCTACGACTGGAGGCCTGTGGCTTTTGACCTTCGGCATGGCCTTAAGGGGTCACGCCTCACTAAGTCCTTCTTTGACGGTGACATTCAATCCAACACTTTCAGTGCAGGGATAGGTATGGAGAAAATTGTGGATCCGCATTATGTAGAGCTTTATCTGGTGCTCATGCTGTTGTTGTTTCTTCTGTATTTTGGCCTTTAGTTGTTCTCATTTTTTTAGCCATTGTTCACTGCACAGCTTGACCTCTTCCATCAGAAGATTCTCATTCTTTACCTTTTAGTTCATTTTTTTTTTTTTTTTTTTTTAAATTTGTCTCCACCTCCATCATCATTGTCATCCTCATCTCAAAACGTGTAACATTCACAACATTCGCAACACTGGCTTTTGCTTTATCACGCAGCAAGCCCGAGTAGTGCAGTTCTCTTCAGGCTTCTCAGCCATGCATGGTTTGATTTTGACAGCACAGAAACTCTTGTGTACTATGGCCATGTTTGCTGCAGTTGGCTTTTTATGTATCAAATAATGCCCTATTAGCAGTATGTGAGAAATAACTCTGCGATAAGTCAGGAGGTAGATCTACCTGAATCTTGCTCTGTAGGGCCAGGCATGTTTGCTGCTTAGTTTTTTGTTGGCCCATTCCTATATTTGCCTTCAGTTGCTTGATTTCTTATCTTTTCATTCCTTTTTCCCCCATGCTTTCTTTAAATTTAGAAGTTTTTTTTCTTTTCTTTTTCTTTTCTTTTTTTTTTTTTTTTAATTGTTCCATTTAACAATTAGAATTCTGTGTTATTTCACAGAGGCACAGCTGAATTTTGTACGAATTCCACTGTGTCACATTAATTCTTGCTTTATTAAATGAAACAGTGATAAATTTAAAAAAAAAAAGAAAAAAAAACCACTTTCATAGTTGGCACTGATTACTGTTAAATTTTTGTCTCTCTAAGGCTGATTTCACTTGGTCTTTTGTAACTTCTGATGACACTAAAACACAGATGAAAGGAAATACTTGTTCCTTGTGTTGTTAAACTGTTTCAGTACAATTTACTTCACTAGGTTAATTAACAGGATCCTTTTAAACTAAAAAAAGATCATGAACATGCACTAACAATTGTAGCCACAAAAATGAATCGATTGCAGTTTTGATAAATTAGAACATTTAATTTTAAATGTGTTCCATGACTTTTGGGTGAAACAAATGATATTTTTATTTAAATTAATGACTCTGAAAGTATCTCTCTGAACTCTGCAACAAACCAAAAGACTTTGTTTGTATGTGCTTGTTTTTAAAGCATCTTCACTTCCTACAGAAAAACCCAGCATTAGTGTGCTTGGAAATTTGCATAAAGGTCTCGCCTAGATATCTCTGCTTAATGCCAGGCTATAATCCCTGCAGAACACTCTACATGTTGCCTATACAGGCATTTATTTTAAGCTATTTTTAGGATGGCTAAGATCAAACATGGAACCAGGCCCACCCTTATCACAGCACCATGATTCCACAAAATGTTTTGCTTTGGTATAATAAGGTTACATCTGGAGGCTCAAAAATCGAATGCTCTCAGTCTTAATCAAAACATTAATTATGGTTCATGCTATGGTGTATCTTTTCGTGGTTAAGATTATCAGCTTATTCTATCCTCACAATGCTTTTCTTTATCTCTCACTATCCTCATTTACTTCTAATCACAAAACATTTAACCATTTTGGATATAGTTCTGTGCTTTAGGAGAGCCGACATGCCTAAGACAAGAGACTATATAATGCTTCACAAACCTTTTCTCTACTTATTTTTGTTTTCTCCTGCTTTTGCCTTTTGTCCTTTTTCGGCAAATTTTAAACAGCCTCTGATCGATTAATTTGTGCATTTTAAGTTTTTAAAAGTATTTTTACCCATTAATTGCTTTATGGCAGCTGCAGTTGAGTTATTATATATTGAATAAGATTTTATAAAAGCTTCATTCTCTTTTGTGTTTCTTTCTTTTATATTGTTTTTTTCATATTTACTTCTTGTTTTGATGGGTTTTTTTTTTAAAGTTTTATTGTTTGCCTCCTATAATTTTCAGCGTTGTTTCTGCATTCATTTTTAAAGAAATTATCGACAAAGTTTTTTTTTAATGTTTTGCAAATAAAATCCTATTGTTCTGCCTATAAACATATACTGCTAGCAGCTAGTTTTAGTTATATTTTACCAATGTGTCACCTACTTATTGTTGTTCTGAGTGTTATAGATTGATCTTTCATTTGATTTTCAGGTTTGCAACACACATGCTCACACAACAGGCCATAAATGTTTGGGCTTTAGCCTTATTTAAAGTTGGGACAGACCCTCACTTACTCTTTTTCAACTGAAGTGATTAATTGCAATTGTTATTGCTTGTGCAGTATCCATACAATACAGTTTCTGTCACAGACCAAACATCGCTGGTACTGCACTTCATTTGGTTACAGCAAAGTTATAGAAGGCACTTGATATGTTACAAATTTTAGCATTGTATGATTTATCATGATTATTTATCTTTTTATATATATATTGTATATATATATTTATACCACATTATGTTAGAAAAACTCAGAGCAAAAAGTAAAATTGTCAGGACTTAAAGACTCCTGCATTACTTTTTTTGAAATCGCAAAATACAAGTAAGGACTGTGAAACTGTCTTGTGACCTCTCCTTAAGAGACAGATGTAGCACGTATGTGTCAAGCATTGTTTCAAAAGAAAGGGAAAGTACAGTGTGACCATTGCAAACTATAAATATATCGTGAAACTGCATCCTGTGCACTTATATTCCCACATTGTATAAGCAATTAATGTAAATTCTTTGAAAAAAAAACCATTCAAAATAAAAAAAGGATGGAAATAAATCTTAGTTATTCTCTGAAGTTGAGGCTGTAATTCTTCTTCTTCAAGTTTTGTCAGGTCTGGAGCAGATATCGATGACAAGACCTCCATGTTTGTCATGGTTTTATCTTTACATGTAATGGATCATGCCAATCTGTCCATATAAAATTGCCGTTGTTGAACCCAATCTCACTTTCCTTATCTTTTTCCAGACATCATCATCTTTTCAATTCCCATATGTCAGTTCATGTGACCTTAAAATTCCTAAAGATTTATGAACTATCAGGCTCATTAGAACTGATGGCAATACATGAAACACATGTATAAACATAAAGTGTATTTATTCTTGTTTTATGTCCTTCTTGTAAATGCTATTTTTAACAATTTTGAGTGCTTACACCTTGGCACGTAACTAACATGTCTGGATCTGGTTTCCCATTGCAAAGCCCACCTAACCAGTTTTAAACTATATCAAAGATTTAAAATCTTTGAAACATAATGTATCACTTTCGTGGAATGGTTTAAAAAGACAATAATTATTGGGAAATAGGAGTACTCTAGAGCTATTTCGAAGTGCAATGTGAAAAGGCTTTTTTTCATATGTAATTTTTGCATAAAAGCAGATGGATTACATTGAATAATTAGCAAAATATTGCTAGTTTCAGTAGTCTTCTAAAGAAATATCAGTAACAAATTCCTTAAGCATTAAATGGAGATCGAACATTGAGAAATCTTCTTTAAAGAAATAAAAATTCACCTAATTTGGCATTAATTGTGTCAAAAAAAGGAATACTACTTTTGCAATGGGTTGAGGTAAAATTACTTTATGTTCTTTTAGGCATTTCCCCACTGTGACCTCTTTCTTTTACTCACTAGTTATGACTTAAACAACAGCATGCTGTGCTTAACTAGGTGAAAGACAACTAGATATGTGTTTGTGCTTAAATGTCTTAATTGCATTCTGAAATGCTACGTGAAGAACTGATGAGGTGGCCCAAAACTATAGAAAATAATTCTCATGGAGCTGGCAACTCTGCACCTGAATCCTCTCTATTCTGATATAGATAAATCAAAGTACCTGATATTTTGAATAATTTCATGGCTCAATAGTCAGATTGGCTTGTATGTCTTATCCTGTTGGGTTTGATTTTTTTGTAAATTCAAAATTTACCCGGGTTTCTATACTTATCATGTTAGAGGGTCTTCTTTGTATTTTCTTGCAGCTACCCTGATGCTAATCCAGCACTGTTCTAATCTGTTAAGCCTCTAAGCACATACTTTGCCCCCACACGTCCTGCAAGTTTGTTCCATTATTTCATTTGCTCCAGCGATTGGAATATTGCGTTTGGTAATTGAGCACTTCAAAGGAGAGAGTTGGATTTTTATCAATTGAAATTCACCATCAAGAATTCACTATTACTTTACTGCCGTGGCCACATCTAATTCTTTAAAACATTCTTGTCTTGCAGCTGTGGACTGGAAATCATTGACCATCCCTGCATCCTTGCCCCTGACCACAGATTTTTTTCCTGATCGCCATAGCCTGCAGTATGATTACTATGTGGCCAGTTATCAGTTTGATGTTGCTGAAGAGGGCTGGGGTTTTTTGGCTAGGTGAGAAACTCTTTTACATATTTGTATACTCATAATAACTTATTCACTATTTTTTTTATACCCCCATAGGTTTATACAAAAGATCACAAATTAAATAGAATGGAGCGAATACTATTTATAATGAATTATTGACTTTTAAATAAGTTTGTGTGATTGTTATTAAGAGAAGGCAAATTTGAACACAAAATTTACTACTCTCAAGTGAAGAATACACTGGATATTTGAATTATGTCCAAGGGCAGAATTTACCATCTTTTAAAAACATTGCTAAAGCAAGGAAACAGCAAATTAAGACATAGTTACAATGCAAAGAGGTGCTAGTGTGATTACTTCAGCTGAATGATGTGCAAAATTAAAAATTTAGTTTTATCAAAAGATTTTTCCAAGACTATGCCTGTTCTTCCCAAGTAGTCTTTAAATAGAAAATAGACATTTTTTACCTATGAGTAGGAGGTCTTTTCATCTCAGCTAATCATGCATAAGGAAAAACATGTAATGAAAGAGAAGCTTAAAAGTGGAAAGTGACCCTTGTAAATTCTGAAAGTTTGCTTGTCTGTTATTTTTTATTGAATGGATAATTGGAAAATATGGTTTCATTCTAAACTAAAGGCTTGTCAGAGATTAGAGGGCACAATTTAGTTTTCATTTTGTGCTAAAAAAAAAAAAAAACCAAAAAAACAAAAAAAAAACAATAGCAACAAAAAAAGGTAAAACCAAAAACAAAACAAAACAAGAAAAAATTGCCCTGCTGATGATGTTGGAGCTTTTTACATTTTTTTTATAATTTAAACAAGTGGTGTGCTGGAGCTAGAGAGAAGATTCACATTTTCACTGCATGTTATCTTAATATCAACACCGTCATCTCTGTTCTCAAGTCAAAATCACCAAGTGTCCTACTTTTAAGCATTGCCAATCATGCTTTTCAATCTTTTTTTTTTTTTCCATTTTGTTTAACTAGACCAAGCACTGTAGATGAAAAAAGTTGGTTAGTCTACTACAGGCCACCCCTCACAACCCAGCAAGTGTTTCTGGAGCTAATTTCCCAGAGACTCGGCCAGGTACGTTGATAATGCTTGGCCATACAATCAAAGCTGCCTACAGCTGTACAAGAATTGACAGTACCCTTTCCAAGCTGTCAACTGTATTGTCTCTGAACCTCCCTTTTTTTGTTGAATTTTCTTTAACATGAATTTAAAAATATGGAGAAAAAAGCTGGCTCAAAAGCATTTGAATGGTGCGCTGTTGACTATGTGGCTATTCTATCAAAAGTATTTGAATGATAAGCTACTGTCAGTATGATTTTTCCGTGACTATTCTTTCAAGAGAATTTGAGTCATGCACTTTTGACTATGTGATTATTCAATCAAAACTATTCGACTGATACTCTCTTGACAAAGTGACTTTTTCAACAAAAGAATTGAAATGATGTATCAAAAGTATTTGAATAACTTGTCCATCAAGAAAATTAAAATGATGTGCTCCTGACTCTTAAGAACTATTTCATTGCTCCAGGGCTTTCAGCTGATTACCAAAAGTTCTTCCAAGCAGACGGAACCCAAACCAGAGCCTCCTCAGAACAGCACTGGCCTGTTTGGACGTGTCAGTCAGATCAATGAGCCTGATGTGAGTATTAAGATGTCCATGTTAGCTCAAGTTTTGAGAGATGTTTTTGTACAAATAGGCCTATACTTTTTTGTCTTTAACATGATTATAAAAAAATTCTTACTTGTATGTATTTTGTATAAGAAAAGTCAGTTCAAGCATCTAGAACATAGGCATAAATAGTAAAAACAGATAAAATGACTTCCATTATTCAAATCAAAGCTCCTAAAGCCTCACTAATAGGTCTTGTTTAGTGTTTTGAAAAGATAAATCAACTTATATAAAAGTATGTTTTTGGTATTAAGATAAATCATTCTATATAAAAGTGTAGTTCAGATTTTTTATAATTTTACTTTGTATTTGGCCTTTGAAAAAGCCACAACTATGAATATTTCTTTTAAGGCTTTATTTGAAAAAAAAAAACATCAATGGACCCTTCATATTTGGTTTCTCAGAATGAGTGCTATATGAATATTGGAAGGATCTATCACAAACTGACAAGCACTGGCAGTAGTATTAAGGTTACCTGGTGGAGGCCCAGGTAAGGCAAATTTACCTTAATTTGACAAATCTTATTGTATAGACAAACTGATTTTGTTAGATTGTTGTTGTAGCCTACCACTGCACCCCCTATACCTTAAGACAAAGCACACAAGAGCATTGAGAAGTGATCTGATGTTAAAATAATAATCAGACCTGTTTGGATAGGTCTAGACTATGTTCCTTCGTTACAAAAAAAAAATGATTTCCATTTGTCTGTAAGCTTATAATTATGAATAACACAGGCTTTTGCAAATCTTTTCTCTCCTTGCAAACTAAAAAGTAAAAATTATACTTTTTGGACACACAACGAGCCTTTGCTCTATTTGTCTTGATCAAGGGGTCCTTTATAGTGAAGAAATAAATAGACATGCTTTTTCCTCATTTTTGGTAAAGCTTATTATTGATATCATAGTGAAAAAAGCTAAATATTTGCCTGTCTGAATTCAATAAATCTAATGAAAAAAGATTTATGAAGAAAAAAATTTGATTGTCTGTACTTAGGCTGAATAAAAATCAATTTAGAGGCACAGTACTTAAATATTTGTATTGATTGAAGAAGCAAAATATTTTCGCAAATTATGTCTTTTATCGTGAAAGCTAAACGGGCATGGTTTTGTTTGGATCAATAGTAAAATTGCTCTGCCAGCACCTTTGTGTTATTGTTTGTTGGATTCAGGATTTGGCTCTCATAAATGGGTAGACTGACCTTGATCAAAAGCATTTTTCTAATTGCAGTCTACCCCAATTATTCAAAATAATCGTTTCCTTTTCTTTTTTTTGTCAATTAAGGCTTTTTGTGAAGCCTTATATTTTCTATCTTAAAACACCTATAAGAAGGTGTTACACCTTCAGTTGTTAGAAAATTCTGTCATTTGACATGGTGTAATCATCTTTTATTTTCCATTTCCTGGTAGCCACCCTACACCCCAGCTCCAGTATGAGTACCGGTACCGCTTTCAAGATCCAGACAGCAACATGTATGATGTCTCATGGACTAACTTCTCCAATGAGCGCCTGGAAAATTACAACTGGAATCATCTTGACAAGTACATCTGCACTCAGGGGGACTACTGGGAATGCGGACTGATTGATGTTAGTACTGCTGCTGTCTTGATCTGTCTTTGTTCAATTTTTGCTTCCCTGTTTTTTAGTTACATCACCCCAATGATCTTTTGTCGTGGGTTCAAGCCCTGCCACCGTGCCCTTGCCTGACGGAGGGCCTGAAAGCTTGAGATAACCTTGGTGTGGGCTGGCTATACACACAAAACCAAACCAAATCACCCCAATGATCGTACTTCCTGTCAAAACTTTTGCAATGTTCATCTTATAATTGCCTGACTTTTGTCCAGATGTCTTGTTATTAATGTTTCCCTAAGGTGTTAAAAAGTGTTTCCATTTGTATATTCGACATTCTAAATTATAGTTTTGATTTGAACAAACAGTTTAATTTTCATTTTTCTCAAAAGGGCAGAAAAATTGCTTGGACAATAATGTGGAATGACCTTGATAATCCCAACTTTGTTTCTTGCATTCTTTGTTTGATGTTATGCCTAATAAGAACCTATGTGCCACAAGCAATATAAAGATAGCCAAGACTGTAGAGACACCATTGTGTTGAAAAATGATAATTTGGTATTTCTTTTGTCTTTGCCCTTGTTAAGCATTGAAGAATGTTATCCGATTACCTGTAAATCTATGTTTTAATCTTTCATATCTAGTCTTTGAAATACTGGCGGTCTCGTTTCTTCCTTCTGCCTCTGAACAACCCAGCAACAAAGAAGATTATTGATAAAGAAACAACAAGGTAATTTAGATTGGGCTTTATAACAATTCTGTTTAATTGATTCAGTTCATCTGTCGATAAAATTTCAATACGCGACTGTCTATATTGCCAATGCTTTTAAGATGAGTTTGGCTTTTTTAGTCAAATAATGGCTGTACCATTGTGTTGCAGGGGGTTGCAGGTCAGTGGCCAGCAAACTCGCTTTAAAACTTACAGGTACTTCCAGCTGGACCTGGAGAAAAAAAAACATGGTACAGTGACAGGCCACATCACAGAAATGAGCTTAGCACTGTACCCAAACATTTGCCTAATCGAATATGTTGCCGGTGACTACTACAAGTATCTTTTGTATGATGTGATCCTTTTTACCCTGCAGGTGTGATATCTACGAGGAGCGCAGTCTGGCTGATTGCAGGCAGTTGGTTGATGGCTTCATCAAGTTCTTGGAAACCCTTAACAAGATCCGCCGCAGCAAGCCCAAAACAGATATAGCTAGCGGTGCTGGAGGAACCAGCTCTGGAGAATCTAGTCCTCGCAAGCCTGACACAGACGAGTGGGTTCATAGTTTCACTCTGGATTGTTTTTTTTT
>BLXT01004129.1:1756767-1780218 GCA_019648995.1 Plakobranchus ocellatus | reverse complement strand
CCCCCCAATCCTCTCGTTCTCAAGATCTGATCATGATCTCAGTCTTGTTATGAAATGTCTCTCTCTCTCTCCTCTTTCTCCTTTTCCCTAACTAGTTCAGTAGATCTAATCATGGCTATGAAAATCTTATTTCCCCCAAATGACCCAGTAGATCTAATCAGTTTCTGTCTTAAATTTCTATTCACTCCACTCAGTAGAACTAATCAATAGTTTCTGTCTCTTTCTTGCTATATGACTTTTCTCTTTCTCTCCACTTTGCTCAGTAGAATCTAATCATCCTACATGGCCTTTGTGTCTCTCTAGCTATGATTTCTTTCTCTCTCTATCTCGCTCAATAAAGGTATTAAATCATGGTCTCTGTTGATCTAGCTTGGACTTCGCTTTCTCTTCATCTTGCTCAGCTGATCCAACCATGGCCTGTGCTTATGACGGGCTTTGATCTTTCTGAGTTTCAACTCTCCACCTTGCTCAGTTGCTTAGAAATATATGATGTAAGCATGGTGTCAATGTCTGTCTCTAGATGTAGATCTAGTCACTTTCTGACACCGATCTTTAGTCTCTCTCTTTCTCAATTTATAACTCCTCTAGTCCTGGTTCATTTATATGCCCCTTCAAGTTCTGCCTCTCTAAGTCTAGTCTTACAGCTGCACAATACATCAATTTCAAAGAGACTATTAATTTATTCTACCAATTTTTAACTTGTAGACTTATGCAATGTCTTCTTAACGAAAAAAAAAAAACCTACTTAACTCTGGCCTCTATAGGCAACAGAACATTTCTCACTCCTCTGCTAAAGCCCTGCAATCCTAACCTTCACAGTTGCATGCCAGGCCAAGACAGAGCAAGAGAAAGAAATTGTAGGGGAGGTATAACCAAAAAGGTATCTGATGTTTTTTTACACCCATTGGTAAAAGGGTGGGGTGATGAAGGCACAGGTGCTGCCTCAGTCTGGGGAAAAAGTGATGAGCGCTTTGTCTCGAATACCAAACAGGTGGCACTGCCAGCCATGAGGCCAAAGGCAGCTGTTAAGCTGAATACCTTCTTTTAAACGCCATTACAACAATTTTCTTGTGTAAAGGGTTCAAAGGAGGGCTTTTTTGTAGTTTGTTTCATATTTATGTATCCTAAGTGCATTGAGTAAACGAGTTTTTGCATTGACTGGGAAGTTTTGTCTGGAAGATTTCGGTGAACTGATATGAAGTGATGCACTTAAAATAATTCTTTTGCACTGTGTGTAACTGCTACAGTAGGGACATTTAATTATTTTGTTCATGAATGTGTTTCTAACAATTATATATCTTCAATTCCAGTTGGCATTAAAGATGTAATGATTATGAATTATGTTTGGATATGTTTCTAACAATTATATATCTTCAATTCCAGTTGGCATTAAAGATGTAATGATTATGAATTATGTTTGGATATGTTGCATTGTGTTCTTTTCAACTTGATAACCCTTATGTCTGTTGTAATCACCTTGCTGCTGTGCAACACCACTTCTGGTTATAACCTGGTTTTTGTGCATTGAGTTGTGCAGGTGTTTGTGCCTTTCTTTGCCTAAACACTAGCTCAGTGAGTCAGCTGTGAAGCTCGTCTTTTCAAAAAAATCGGAACCTATTGTGATCCACCCTGAGCTACCCAAAGCTAGATTTAGAAACACATTTTAAAGCGCATAATTTGGTGCTTTGCAACAGTATTATCTAAAATAAAACCAGTCAGCCTAATAAGTAATTGTAGATCTAGCCTAAAACTTTGAAACCTCATCATATATTAATTAAGGAATAACTCAAAAACTCTACAATGAATAAGCAATGAACATTAACGAATCAATTTGTGAAATTAAATTTATGAAATAGTGTCGCTTTTAATTTTCTATTTGGACTGAGTTTTGAAAAATTTAATAATAAAACCTTAGTAGCCTTAAGGGGTCAGGTGTTGAAAGTGGCTAGCGTCACCTTTCAAATTTGAAAAAAATAGTTTGAAGCGACAATACTGTACATGTTTTGAAAACAGTTCTTACAGATTCTGTTATACTTGTAGGAAGAAAATGTCAGAAACTGAGCATGATCCTTGTGGTAAATGGCACAAAATTATGCTTGAAAGTGTACTCTATATCAACTCCATTTCCGATCTGGCACTTGAACACGAAGCTATGGAAAGGTTGCAGGAACTGCTGTGTTGAAGTCAACACCAGTTAGTTGTGGAAATTCCAAAATGTATTCTTTTCCAAGCACACAACAACCATTTCGATACTGGAAACACTTTTGGAAATATATTTCTACAACCTCAGCGCTATGCACGTCATAAAATTACATGAGAAAAGGAGCAGAAAAGCACAGTGGCAAGGAAAGTAAGTTTCCACCATTGTTTTAACCATATGCAGGTAAAGTTGGTCAGTTAGACATGACAGCATGTCCATTTTGGATTGGATTCTTGAAGAACAGTGAATAAATCTGAATATCTAATGTCCTAGAACAACATTAGATTAAAACAAAATAAAAAATAAAAAAGTCACATCATCTCTGTACATCAAACATGTCATTACCAAATCTAAGATTAAAAAAAAAATTCTATCAACTGATTATATAAAGAAGAAATTGAAGTTTTAGAGGAAATTATTGAAGTTAAACTTCGAGAGTGAGTGAAAGACACAAAAAAGAAAGGAAATTTTGCATCAGGTTGCAATGCACTGCTTCTGATATTTGATTTCTCTTCACAATAGATGTGTTGCTTAACTTGTGTGGTGTCAGCACAATCATTTTGAGGCAGGAATAAAATGTGAAATACATTGTAGTAAACTAGTGTAAAATAAATGGTGTAGAACGCTGAAACAGACACAAGATGTCACGATTCCCAACATTTTCATTAAAACACCTTCAAAACATTTTACAGCATTTGTGCAAACAAAAAACACGGGGTCTATGGTGGGCAGCATCCCAATTTTGAATCCTCTAAACAGAAAGAAATTTCTGTGCTTTGAGAAAAAGAAAACCTTTTTCACTTCATTTGCCACAATTTTCAATGGCATCAACTTTTGAAGACTTATCAATTTTGAAATTGTTAATTTTTGAGGAAGTAATGCAACTTCAAAATTAATCAAAGTTGTAAAGCCATTTTTGGCATTCTCTGAATAAATTCATCAACATTTAGGCAGTCTCACCAATTTGAAATTGTGCTAAATTTAAAGAAAAAAAAAAGGAATTTATTCACCTTAATCATAATTTGAATTAACTTCAACATGATGACAAGGTAGATTTGAAAAGGAAAATTTAACCTCCTTTTTAGAAATATAAAAAAATATCACAGCACACAAATTTTACATCAAATTTTGGAAAATTTGAGATTTCTATGATTATCTCCAATATGGAGGAGTACAAAGAAAAAAAAAGGCATCAGGAAGACTTGAACTTTAAAAAAAAAAAAAAAATTATTTTAGCAAATTTCGAAATTAAAAGTTCACCTAAAATACTGAGACAGTCTCATAAATTTCAAATTATATGTAATTAGTTTCGTTATGCCATATAAGTTAAGTAACAATAAATAAGACCATTTAATATTCTATTTACATAAATGAAAATATCAATATCAATATCGTTTTCAAATCATGAGAAAAGTGTACAAGTTTTTTTTCACTGAGAAAATAAAAAAAAAACTATCAGCATTTTTGAAAAAATTACTGATAACTGATCTTTTTTTGATCGCAAAACTAGAATAAAGTTTGAGTCAAAATATCTGTTTCTGATTCCTATGCCCAGGCCAGATCACATTTTTTTTTCTTTCATGAAGAGAGATGATCATTTTTTTCATGGCACTTTATACACTCAAATAAAACAATTGTTTTCCTCAAACCTCACTAGACCAATATCGCCAACAATTACTAGAAACGATATATATCATACACCAAACACAAACATGGTATTTAAAAACAAAGAAGATACTTGATTGTAAAGGAACTTGTCATTTATTTTTGTTATAAATATTTTGAACAAAAAGAAATATAATATGAATACAATAAAATGAGAATGAACAGAAACCGATGGACCCAAAAAACACTGAATTCACATGTTTAAAATTTGCGCACTTCACAGATTGCTGCAGTTTTTATTTTTGAGTGTGTATCATTCATTCCTTGTGAACATTTTTTGAGCATGAAAGAGAACAGCCAGACCAATTTGTGGTCACAAACAAAAGATAAATCAAACTTTGGTGAACTGCAGTGCAAATCTGAAGATTAACTCACTGGGTACTTAAATGTTTGCGGGAACATTTTGTGGACGGCAAAATACCAATCCCACAACTCTTATGGGTTCTAATTTATGAATTTTTTTTCTATGTAAATAGCTCAACAGTTGCGGTATAAGTTACGGGGTCTGTTAGCTTTGCCATTTAGCTTTCAAATGACATAGGCGAATTTTGTTTGGGACGATTAGTACAAGCAGGAGATCAATTTTATGACATTTCTAACAGCTACCAGTTTCCAACTGATTTCTAGATAGAGCTCGTAGATTTAGACTATGATGAAAGTTTGGATATTGATAGCATCGTGGGAAATGTATAAGATCCACATTTTGAGTCCCCATAGTATAAAAAGGCCAAGTCTAGTCTCCCAAAAGGTAGAGGGAAAGGAAAAGGTAGGGGCAAATTGAGCCTCACCAAGAATAAGTCTAGATCTAAACCCCAGCCTAAGTTGGAGCTAGATCTAAATCAAAATCTAGATCTAAAAAAATCAACCAAATGACATTGACTCAAAATTTTTTTTTGTTATGTAATCTTTATTATCTTGAAAAAGTATGGTACAAATTTCATAAGTCTATCTTTACTAACAAATGCACAATGATTTTTTGAAAATATCCTTACATGTCTGGTACACCTGGTATACAGGGAATTATTAGGTAAAAAAAAGTCTGGTAGTCAGTGAGTTAACAAAGTTTTGTAAATTTGATGTTTAGAACTTATAGTTAACATCGTTACAATGAGATAAAGATAGTTTCTTTCACAAACAATATTAATAAATAAATAAGGTCCTTACAATAGCTGACACTGTTCAACACTACAATATCTTAATGAACTATGTTGGCTGTGTGGAATCAAAAACAAAAAGACTCAAAGAACACTCTGTTCTGTGCTGTAAGGCAAAAAGATATTTTCTTATGTGTGACAATAACCTTTGAGACGATATTCCCACTAAACTTTAACAAAGCCATGTTCAAAATGCCATTTCAATGAAAAGATGCTAGCAATCTAACACTCTAACACAGTACCAGTGTAGCCATCTTCTAAAATCTATGGACAGAATATACCTCCCATCCCATCTATAGAGTGTTCAATCTGCTTACAGCATGGTTCCCTTTCATCTGGTGCCAATATGGCGACAACAGTAAAAATCGGCTTCAACGGGACCCTTTTTTATTTCAACGAAAAGATTGCTTTGTCCACAAAACGAAGCCATAATCAAAATTTGTTGACATAAATATTGTAATTATAATGAATTCTTAGTATAAATTATGAGAACAGCTGACTCAAACTGATGTTAGATCACACAACTTGTCTATGCTGAACAGTTTGATTTCAAAACATCATCAAAAACATCTAGTCTTTTTATGCCTTTTGTATGATCTGCAGATGTGACATTAATATTTATCATGGAACAAGGGGAATCCAACAGGCTAAATTAAATGTCTACATGAAAAATACTAGGCTAGAGGCAAAAGCAAGTCAGTCATGAAATCTATTTGTGTATCCAAGTCCCACGAAAACAGCTGTATGAATGCAGTGTGTTTTTTCACAGCTTTTTTTTCTAGAGCATAACGTGCCTATTGTGGCAGCAGACCACATGGGGATTTTGCTAAGGTCTAGGTCCTGTTGTGACCAAGCTTTACTGTGTGGCTACAAAACCATCTATTCCAAATGCAAGGAAAGCAGACTTATCATTTATAATGGAACCTCAAACATCAAGAGGCACAATCAAATCCCAAAAATGTATTTATTTCACTCACATCACCAAAAACTAAGTCCATGTCAGTTTTTGAAATCAAAAACCCCTCAGCCTCTGACTTCATTCACACCTAAGATTTAACAGACAGAGTCATCTTCATGGACAAACAGTGTACCACATTTTTTTTCTGAGCTTTAGTTATTGAAAGGAGGAAATCCACACGAATTTGTAAAAAGAAAACTACCAAACTCACAACATGCAGTAATATGAAAGACTGGAAGCTAGTCCTAAAAAAAACCTGACATTTTGAAAACTCATCATAGGGTGAACCTTCCCAATGAAACGAAAAACAAAGATGAGGCAGGCTTTACACAACCTGTTTGAAATTTTCAGAGTTAAGAGCAAAATATAGATGGTCAGGTTCAAGTGAGACCTTTTGTTTCAGTGCTCAATGTTGAGTGATCATCTTTTACACATCTTTGAAACATACAGAAGAATAACCCACCAACCTGACATTCTTGAACCATAACGGACGATGAAATATGGGTCAAAATGAGAGGAATTTTCAAGTATTTATGGCAGCTGTTGATGGAGAAAAAAAAAAACCACACACACAAAAGCAAAAAGGGCCTACACATCTGACAAGTCAGTCCTCTATACAGTTCATTGCAAAATAAGACTAAGTGTGCTGAAATCTATTATGAATTTGTATAAATTGAAAATCGAATTTTTGGGTAAATCATAACAGATAGATAACTACTTGAAGAAAAAAAAATTAGTAATGTATAAGCGTTATGACATGAAAAAAAAAATTAAAAGTTTTCATCATAAAGAGTAGTGGCCCTTTCCGTAACACCCTGAATTTTGCTTTTTGAATATAAAAAAGTCCATAGACCCTTTCTATCGGACAAAAGATACAAACAAAAAAAAAAGCAGTACTTACTTAACTTACTATTTAGAGAATAAATTAATCAACAGAAACTAACAACACATTCAGCACATTTCATTTACCCTTTCATTCCGACAATTACTGCTCCTGACGAAAAAGAGACCTCTGAGACTAATTATTAATTACTTAACGAAGGGAAAAAGGAATAAAACATCAGCACTTAAATACTTTTCAAATGAAATTCTATTATTTCTTCTTACATCCATCCGTTGGATTGTAGATCTAAACATTACAGTCCAACAAAAAGTGAAGATGAATTAATAAAATCAGCTGCTTGCAAAGAGCTAAAAGTCTTCCATTCTTGGTCAAATGACAGATAATACTACAATTCTATGGAAACTAACATATTTTATTATACCAATTGTAAAGCTGCTTGATTTATATCACACTTTAACAAGCATTTGACTCATCTTCATAAAAACAAAGAGATGTCCGGGGACAAAGTAAAATGGAAGAAACACATCTGTCCCTCAATCCCAGCAGTTACGAGTCAAACACAATGTTAATTTCTGCTTTGTCAAATACAATTTGTTTTAAAACATATTTTATCTAGATGTGCATGAAAAAAGTATTTGTGCAGTCAATTTAAATAAATGATGAACTTTTATTGTCAGTTTGTATATCTTACTTAACCTAAGCCTCAAAAGGTGAACAGCATTTTCATTATTCTGATGTTTTTTTACACCCATTGGTAAAAGGGAGGAATGATGAAGGCACAGGTGCTGCCTGAGTCTCGGGAATAAGTGAGCATTTGTGGGATTGCAACTTTGCTAACCTCAATAAAACTGTTTCATAAATATTATTAATGTACTTAACCATCACAAATTTGCCTGGCTTTCACTAAAGTAAAGCGGCTCTTAAATTTATTTAAATCAATTTTAGATAATGTTAGACTGTAACATTGAGGCTGAAGTAAGACAAGTTTAATGTGCTTTCAATACAGAATTCCAGAACAAACATTTTTTAAAAAAGCAGCTGTAACCTCAGCTGTTTGTTATCCATCATTACATTCAAGTGATTAAAGATCATATTTTTTTACTTGGACACTTAGATTCAGGATCCTGCTCGGAGGCCCTTTATCTTGAGAGGTTTTTATGCTTATTTTCGAAGCATTTTCCTGGAGGCAGATAGAAATATCTTAACCCTATCTCCCCCAGCATATTTATTGTCTGATTCCCATCGGCTGAGTCTCTTAGACTCAGCAACAAAATGATAAAAAAAAATGGATGGGTCTTTTAGACCGTGATAAATAATTACGGATTTCGACAGTGACAAGATTTTATATGGTCACCTAGAGCTATCCTCTAGGATTTTAGAGTTATTTTCCATGGTCACATAGTAATTTTCTAGGATTGAAGACATGTTTCCCGTTTTTGAGCAGCCATATTGTTTTCATCATTTCCAAGAGGTATCCGATTCTGAGATTTCATTTCTTACCAGTTACTGGATAGAAAAACAAAATGAAGGGTATTCCATAGAGAAGCCACAAATGATGCTGTTGGATCTGCTGTGCAAGCCTTCTTTAATGTGCAGAAAAGCTTGAAAAAGCAGAAAAAGATTTAGGGAGAGTGACACATGCACGATTGATACCATACAACCTGTTGTCCCAATAATGAAAAAAAGAAAAAACACTTTTTGAGTTACTGGCACAACCTGTTGTCCTAATAATGTGGATAAAGTCAGCGACCCTGAGCTAAAAAATGTAATGAATTCAAACAAGAACTTGTCCTAACAGAGTTCAAATAAAATGGATTCCAAGGTATAAAGTGTCTAAGTTACATGTAATATTTTATCACAATTGAAGTCTCAACCAGTTGTCCCAATAATGAAAATCGACCCATTTTTGCTATTGGGACAACCTGCTTTCTCATTTAAAGAAAAGCCCAGGCTCGCTACTGAGATCATTTGGTCGGTCGTGGCTACTGTGGTGATATCTGGTTTTACGAATTATCAGAATGCAATGGCTAGTTCTAGATGTAGTCTATGCCAGTGCAATAATAACTTAAAATGATTTCAAAACTATTTTTGATGTACAGATAACAAGAACTAATCATGTATTTGTTTTAAAAAACACACAACAGATAGAGATAAAAAACAAATGAATTACAAACCCAGAAAAAGGTCTTACAGAATAAAAAGAATCCACTGATGTAGTGCTCAGAATTCTGAAGAATGTGGATCAGGTACCGCTAACATTCTCCTGCAATCTGTGAGTTGAAAATTTTTCAATAGGCATACATGTATATTGCCAACGATAACCCTAACCACAGGTGTATCAAAAATATAAATGAAGTAAAAAATGAGTTCACCCATAACTATCCTCAATAGGATCTGATTTTTTAGCGTTATTTAAAGACAATAAAGTCAAGCTGATCATACAGCAGGGAAAAGAGTAAAAAAATGTACAGTCTACAGTGCAGTCCAATAATTCGAATTCTAATGCATTGCATTGTTAGTTAATTCTAAGTAATTAAATTTTACAAAATTTGGAATCTGGTTAACCTTAGGTCTGAAAAAGTGACAAATTTGAGCAAGAGCGTACCCTAAGAGAGTTGACTTTAAATGGATTCCACTGTATAAAGCCTATTGATTTATTAGTTTATTTGTCTAAATTACATGTACCACTTTATCACAATAGAAGTCTCAACAGGTTGTGCCAATAATGAAAACTAGCCCATTTGGTTTATTGGGCGACAGGTCTAGCAATCCCTTCATTGTCAACAAAGCTCATGAAATAAAATTGTGTTTTGACAGACTAAATGGGGACTATGCTCTTGTACACAAAGATTTGCCCTGTACAAATCTAATTCCAAATACCTCTTTTACAAAAAGGAAAGCAAACATTAAATCATCTATAACTTAACACTGTACGGGCTCTTTTTCAAAAAATAGAGTATTCCAAGCAGCATCTTCTAGAGCATCCTCGTCTTCCTTTCATACACCGATCATGGCTGACCCTGATTAAGTGGGGAGCAAGGCGGAGAATTGATCCACTTAACTCTAAAACAAAAAAAGTGGCTAAGAGGACAGTTTGCATGAAATAAGAGGAGAGTAAGATAAAAACTATAAAGGAATGCCATAGTTTCCAGGTTGTACTCCTTGTTCCTCTTGAATTGCAACTTCTATACATTTTTGTTTCTGCATATTGTTGTTTAGATTAAAGTGATGATGGCCATTTGCCAAATCCATCTCAGTAGATACTAGTTAATCTTAGCTACAGTCACTGTCACCAAGTCAAATTAATGGGTGCGGTTGCACAAATGCATACAAACAGCACAGGCTACTAGAAGGCATAAAAATTTTACTGGTGTTTCATTCACAAAATCGCCATGATATTTGCTCTTAGCTAGTTTAAATACGTTTAAACCCACATAGAGTTACTCAAGATCTCTCTTATTAAGGTGCAAATAATTGGGCACCATTAATAAAGGTTACGGCATTGCCTTTCATAAAATGCATATTAATTTTAAATAGGAAAAGCACAAAATAGACCTTTTCCTTCCTTAAAAGAAAAGTTTCTGATGATCAGGGGCACTAACTCCAGTCATATTATTTTTATTACCCTTAGTATTTCGAAAACAGTATAATCAAACTCATCAATTTTGCCAAACAATTTTGAGGAATTTGTGCTGGACTGTGCACATTTGAATTCATTCCCTATGCATGCCAATGGTCTGTGGAGCCCTGATATCTAAAACATGTATAGTTACTATTTAAAATGCGTAACCTGTTCAAGTGAAATAAGTGGCGAAACCTGATGTAAAACTGAATACTTAAAAACCATTCAAAATAACAAAAACAATTTTTTACTTAGCCAAAATTTGGAATCAAATTTTTTTTTTCAAAATTTGCCCATATTGCTTTCCTCTTCCTGTTGCGTAATTGCCAACAATGTTGTGTTTGTGTTCAGACTTGTCCTACCTAACCAATTGCAAATAATCATTTCAATGCAATAACTTAAATCAATCTTAACTCAATAATGGATTAATGTCATATACAGTTTTCCTCTCTTTTGAAGACTTCATTGCTGGAAAAAGTTGGATGCACATCAACTCTGCAATATGGTTTCCAGACATTCAGCAGCCTCTCTCCAGAGATAAGCTGCTCACTCAATATAATCAAAATCAGAAGGGACCCCAAACTGTTTGTCTATGACACTCTCCTCAAATGCAAACTTGGACTTGATCCATGACTTTGTTGCAAATATGTTGTCTGAAAGAGATTATCATCAAACAGAAATGTATTGTAAAAAATAATTATCCAAAAAAATGAGTTCCCTTTGTGTTATACATGACTGACTTTAAATGATATCAATAACTTTGGAAATTTTTACTTCTGTACTTTGATATTTTGATTTGATCTCAGTGCTGTAGACCCGCAAAAAGTGACATATATGTGCTGTTATACCAAAAAGTGATCTCTCATGCAAAAAGACTAATTTGACAAAAATTTCCAATAAAAATGTCACAAAATAAGAAAAACTGGCTGGGGATACTGATTTGGAAGAACCAAATTTTTTTCATTTGTTAGTGCAAAATTTTTGTGCTATCTTCAATCCTTTTCAAACGTTTTGTTTTTTCATCCAGTCTTACTGTTCTTGACAAATGTGTGTGTCCAGATCATAAACATGGAAAATGACATAGCAAAAGAGATCACAATGTAAAACTATTGAAAGCTATTTTCTTGTAAATAAAATGATATGCACCGGTGCTTGGTTCCATTAGATATCAAAAGTTGTGACAAAATGTCAGAAAGAAAAATTTAAGTCATCACAATCAAATAGTCTTATAAATACACCTTTTTTTTTTTATTACAAACACAACTCCTCTGGCTCCAACAATTCCATTTCTCATGGAAGGGATGCAAATATTTTCAAATTTATGGAATTCATTTTTAACAATTGACATTAACTCAATGCAATAAAAAATGATATCAAATAAATATAGTGATTATCAACAGCCCCTAAATATATGAAGAGAATAATTAAAAAAAAAAAAAAAAAAGAAGAGAAAATAAGAGAGGTAAAAATATTTGTTTTGAGTTTTTGCAATATGTGTCATAGCAATAATTTATAGCTGCTTGCCTTATGTTAATCTGTAAAAACAATTGTTGCTTTAATACAAACGAGTACTCTGGAGAATGATTCCTCTGAACTGAGTTGATTAGCTATCTAAAGCCAGATTTATCCTAACTTAAGGAGTATGGATTACTTTACAAATAATGCACTCTTGCAATTATATTAGTTAAAGAATCTTGAAGATCTTTTGGTGGTTGAAGAAGCTGAATCACTATATTTGAAAGCTGCCCTTCCTTTTTTTACTTTATTTTCCATCACTATAATTGAAGAGGCAATAATGAACCATGGGCAGCCTAGACATTGTCAACCCAACAAAAAGTCTTAGACTTTATAATCATACTTACAAAAAGTGTCTTTTGCTTTATTTTTTACCCTTAAAATACCAGATGACGATAAAAATGTCCCAATTAAGACTAAGCACTGCCTGTTTGTAAATTTGTTCACCAATTATCTCACCTGTCCATCGATTAGCAGCTTCTTTAGCCTGACTAGTCTGCTCCTTTATAGCTTCCAACACTTCAGGGTCACACTCTTTATACTTCTCAACCTCAGAACAGATCCTTGCCCTCTCTGTCTGCTGCTTATTTAGCTCATCTAGGACCTCTTCTCGCTCATCCTGTTAAGAAACATCACAATGCACAGTTGAGACCACACACACATTTAAACAAATTTTGTATAGAAGAAGTGTTTTGAAAAGAGTGCTCTAAGGAAATGATAATGAAGAATATTGTGCACCATGATTATAAAAATTAATTTATTTTCCCTCATATAACTTACTGACTTGTATATAAATAATTTTGTTCAATTTTGTTGTTGTTGTTGTAAGAGTAAAGAAGTGAAATATGCAGAAAAGAATTAATAAATCATCCCTGATAGAATCAAATTCACTGCAGCTCATCATACTTTCACAAACAAAGTTGAGCTAATAAAATTCAGATATAAAAAGAAATAACTGCAAATACTCACTAGAATTGTGCAAGGCAGGTCGCTAAAGATATAGTTAAATTAATAGCATAATTAATAATGAAGAAAATTATTTCAACACTTATCCATCCAGTACATATTTAAGTCAGTATCTATAAAATAATGCCAATAGTAATTTTGTACAATAAACAAATTACCTGTAGTCTTAAAAGTTTAATGAAAAATTTTTTACCTATTTTTCAAATATTTTTTTTAAAAACAGACAATACCAAACTTTTCAGTCTGTAAGCTGAGCAGCACAGGATTTTTTAAAAATATGACTATGCTGAACTTATTTGTGTTGACTACAAAGTCTAGCAAACTGTTTACCGATTTTTCCTTTCCCTTTTTTGCATTTGATAAAGCTTCTGAGACAGCCTGTTGCCTTTTCTCCATTTCTAAGAGTTTTGCTTCCAGGTCATCAATCTTCCTCTTTCTCTAAAAAGTTTCCATAAAAAACAGGGTTGATACAATCAGCACAGGGTAATACTTATTCATCACTTTTACAATTTTCTCCTTTAAAATTGTCTAAAATATAGAAACCTTTGCTTTACTCTAGCCTCCAACCACCCCTCATGAACACACACACCAAAGAGGATTGTTAAAAAAAGGAAATACTGCACACTAGAATAGCAATGTAAAGTTATTTATAACAACTGTCTTTGAAAGAAGCGCTCAACATTATTCTACATCAATTAATTTATATTTTTGGGGGTGGGGAGGTTCAAGGATAAAGAATACAGAATACAGGTTTAAGTGGGCCCAGAAGAAAAATTAAAGAAACAAAAATTGTCACATATATATTTTCAAAACCAAGCCACCTTTTATTCCTAATGCAAGAAACAGGCAAAGTCATGAGGCTTCTTTGACCTACATTTTGACTGGCTTTACTAGGAAAGGCCCAAAAATAGATAGAAGTGCCAATCTTGTCACTGTCAACTATTCCATCATCCACAAGACTGTTGACCACCTCTTTCACTGACATGGGTGTGATGCCCTTTTCCTTGGGGCATAATTTCTCCAGGTCCTTCAGTTGGAAAAACTCCTTCTGTTTAAAAAGGTTACAACTGAATATTATTATAAAATTAAAATTTTAGTTGAATCAGAATTTTTAATTAGATAATATCAGAAGAACTCCATTCATTTGCCACAACAGTGAACCTCAAATCCAGCAAACTCGGACTCAAAGAACACCATGCATTCAACGAACAAAGAAAAAACCCTGTTTCTTTTTTTTTCCTTCTTTGGCTCTCTGAAAATATCTTGTAACTAACGCACTAATCTCAGACCCATCTTCGGATTCAATGAAACTCAACTGTGGGCAAGCCTACTACAAAATGCTTTTTCCAATTGTTTATTGATAAATCTGCTTGAAATTTAATCACGAAGTTCGCTGTCGGCTGACAAATAATATATATTGATTAGTGTACTGCATGCAGGAGGCTGCAGTATAAGAATAGGGTAGAGCAAAGCATGGACACAAGATGAAAATAATGAATAGAGAGGGGAAAAGGAGGAGGAAGTGGCAGCTGACAAACAGCCAATGCATGGGAGAACATGGTACGGGAATGTGGACATTGGATGAGAAGGGTAAAGAGTGGCTGTATCTAAACAACCTGTTTGGTAATGAAGGTAATCAGACAGTCGAGCATCTCGGACCACCTATGCTTACTGAAACCCCTCCTCTACTTTTAAATAAACACAGATTCATGCAGGCTTGCTGGGCAAATGTGATTTTGCAAGTCCATGAGGCTGAGTTATTTATCTTGTGATTCACACCACCTGGGCTGTGCGAATCAAATAAGAACAAAAAAGCTTGGGAGGGGGAGAAGAAGGGGTAAAGGAGTGTTGTGAATAGAAGGGGTTGCCTTGTACAGATCTGAGTAACTCTGCACGAGTGTCGAGATGTAGGCTAGAGTACTATTATTATGATTTAAGCTCCAACGAACTTTTAAAAATGACCAAGCTGGGTCGTTGAGTCCGAGTTGTACTGTATTTTCTTTTAATTTATAAAAAAAAAATTTCCGTGCAATACAACTAAGGACATGGACCTTGCCTTTATTGACAAAATAGAAAGATTTTAGGCTAAAACAATATTTAGCAGTTAACTAATTTATATTTTAATATTATATGAGCAAACTGCTTTGAAGAGCACTCCCATAATTTAAGAGGATTTAGCATATCATAGTCCAGTAACCAAGTTGCCCCCAAATTTGAGCCAAACACCTCACGATGGAGAAGCAGTGGCCCATCTGGTAAAGCAGTTGAATTTTTTGTAAGGGGTAATTTTCTTTTTATCTGAAGGTAAATTCTAAGAAAAAAAAAAAGAAAAAAAAGCTAATAAATACTTTATGTTCATGATTCAATATGTCCCATGTGACTTGTGTGATTTACCCACCTATATTTATCTCTGATAAGTATAAGTCTTTCTTAAACTTTTAGTTTAGCAATGACAAAAAAAAAAAAAGAAAAGAAAAACCTTGATTCTGTTATCCTTTAAAATCATAAGATAAAGTAGTGAAAAAAAACCCCACTTCCACTCTGACTTGTTTTAGTCTAACTCTAAATTGGACATATAATTCATTAGGAATGTGATCTAGACATTTCATAAAAGAACAAAAACAAGTTGAATCCCTGCTACTTGGAGACTGCATTGATCCATTAAAAAATAATTACCTTTTCATAAAAGAAGTCAGTCATACGACTTCTTTTTTCCTCAAGACTTAGGCCTTTCTTTTTGGACTGAGAAAATGGTTACAAAATCAAAATCACAAAATGAGTCAAGCTGCAGTCATCATTCATATTCAAATATAATGAAGATCTAAAATAGTACTACAACTTGCAAATTTCTACATGCAGTCTTTAAACAAAAGAATAGGATTAATAGAGGTTATCAATCTCTATATTTCATAGTAGGTATAGATTAGCCAAAAACGTTATTGCTGCTTGATGTCTTCCTTAAATTAGAAAATGTATTACACCTCTTATTTTCTCTTTGAAGAAGTGATATTGTGGAATGAGGAGTCAGGCTTTATTTAAGATTTATGTGAAGATGGGGAGAGGTACAAAGACCACTGTATTTAGTGAAAGGAGAAAAAGGCTACAGAAAAGGAGGACAAAAAGGGGTGAAAAGGACAAGAAAGACATCTAATGAGACATGGAAGAAGAAGAATGAAAAAAAAGATAGATGGAAGCACTGAAGAATGAGAGAAAAAATGGGCAAATTTAATACATCGTTAAATTAAAAATCAATGAAAATATTTTTGCAATAAACATTGAAATCATATTGTCAATTGTACTGGATTTCAGTTGAAGAAATGATTTCTTTTATTTAAAGCTCAATAGTCAATAAAGTGCTTATTTAAAGAACAAATGTTATACTGGTCTCACCACTGAACCAATGTTTTATCAATAAAAATAATACATAAATAAATTTTGAAAAAAGTCTTGAAAAGTTGATTTTCACAAAACAATGATTATTACAGCTTATTCAATGGCTGGTTATAGTTAAACTAATATCTAACAATAAAAATTAAAGTGTTTCTTGTACCAAATGCAAAAAAAGGAATTGAGGTTAATATTTCTATAAATAATATTCCTCACCATTTCAGAAAACTCTGTTAGTCAAAGTCACGGCAAATCTTTTATTTTCTTGAGATACCAGTATGGATCTAGCTCATTTTAAGATACTCAAGCCTGGAACTAAAAAGATATATGAGGGTTTGCCAAAACGTGGGCTGTCATCATAGTTATGTGCGAAAGATTTTCTATGACCCTTATTTTAAAAAATTCAACTCATCAATACATAAATTTTGCTTTTGTCAGTAAAATGGCATACAAAGTACTGCTTCATGTTTAAAAAATCAGTTTTGGTTGCATCCTTGCTGTCTAAATTTACTAAATAAGTTTCAATCATACCTATGATGACAAAATCACCAAAAAAGTTGTCACCCATCAACAAATAAAGCTCATTCACCACCAAATGAAGAGACACAGACCAATTTTTTTTACATGGATCTACTCCTACTATCCAACTCTTCATAAAAATTACCTCACTGGTACTCAATTGGATTTTCCATTTTGTAATTGAAGATTCTTTTTTTCAAAATGCACTAAAAAAAGGTGACCCAATTTGGGGGTCCACCTTTTGACAATTGCTCATATTTTAAAAGATGATTTAAAGGGTAAAGTGTCAATAATAAATTGAAGAGATCTGTAAATACTGTAAGGCAGTATAACTTGATTTGATTCAAAATTACTGTTGGGGCTTGGATATAGAAGCTTTTGGCAAGGTTGAGAGAATTTGTTGTTGGTTAAATTGTTTAAAAATCAACTTTTAATTTGAATCAGGCATAAAGTCATATGGATTAATTAGTGTAATACCAACATTTTAAATCTTCAAAGTCATCTGGGTTCAAATGATTTTTGACAGCATGGTGACTTGAGTTGGGTGCTTATTAATGAGGATGATTGAAAGTTAAAGTATTACCCATTGCCTGGAGAGGAGTGATCATAGTGTTTCATTTTTTTCAATTTTATATTGCATGAGAAAAGTACAATACTTTACAGTTATAAGCCACTGATTATTATTAAGAAATATTATGGGAACTGATGGAATGTAGATATGTCTTGGAAGTATCTTCGCAAGGTTCTGAGGTCCTGCATAGATGACTGCATCCCTAAAATTAAAACCACAAATAGAAAAAAAAATTAAAACCTATGTGAATTCTGAAGACAAACAAAGATTTTAAAAAGTATCAAAAGAAATACAACCTGTATTGTAAACATAATTTACAAGCCAAAAAAAGGGGAAGATTAAAGTATTTACAGCTTTCACGCTGGAAATGAATGTAAAAAATAAATGTAAATATATATCAAAACCTTGTAAGAAAAATATGAAGAAACACAGCAAAATTTTCTGCGCAGGAAAATCAAACTCAAAGAAACTCTGGAAATATGTCCCAGTACCAATAAAAACAAATGTTTGCATCAGTTTTCTTCAAAAAACAAAAACAAAAAATAAAAAATAGTTCCCTAGCTTTGCCAAACGAATAAAAAAGCCAAACACTTAGATCCTGATTTACTTTCTAAAGTTTCTTTGCAAGTGTTTTTTTTTTACTAGAAAAGATGTTGAACGCAAACCTATTATGTTTAAAGCAAGGTTTCAAATCCAATGGAATATGACTCAATGAAATTAACTCCTTATTGCTATTTGAAAAAAATGCTTTCAACAGCATAAAATTTCACCCCTAAAAAAAAAAAAATCTAATTCTTGATTCCAGGAAAGAAATTTCCGAGTACTAATCTATTATTATACACAATTTTATGTGATCGTCATTTTTTCATTCACTTGATGTCTTGATAAAGGCTTATGGGCGAAATGGACCGTAGAAGTTCAGGAGTGCCCTTGAATGTTGAGTTTAGATCTGGAGGTCTTATTAAATCTAGATCTACATGAAAGGAAACTAGATCTAGAAAATCTATATAGATGCCAATTGGCCAAGACACCATTAGAATTAAAGAGTTAGATCTAGAGTCTGGCTCTCCTCTAACGTTATATTCTGCCGGAGTGCAGGGATTGAAGTTACCGCTCCAAAGACGCAACGACTGCTAAAAACTGAGACATAACTTTTAAGTTCAAGGCCACATAGGTGATGGTTGTTTCGGAAGTCTGGGAATGAGACCACTGTAGCCTGAGCAGAGCCCAACCGTCTTTCTCATAATTATAATATTCCCAACATAGAAATCTCAATGCTCTTATTGCGACTGAAGCCTTTTTGATTAATCTACTTTTTTCCGTTGATTGTGAAGAGAGATTTATCTTTGCTATTTCTTGAGCAAAGGAAAAACAAAATTCATTGACGTAACGTAACGAAATGACAGTTGAAAAGAAGTCGATCAGTTTCAAAGTAGACTAAAAAAAAGAATTCTCTAGTCTTTTAAAAGATAAGAAATCAAGCTACTTTTCAAGTAAATCATGTTTTTTCTTGAGAAAATTAGAAGATTGATGCTTTTATTATTATTCCTTTTGTATCAAATTGTTAAAATTAGGCCTTATTTACAGTATATCAAGAAATTTTCGTCTGGCCGCCGTCTTATTAAAATAAATTTCTGTTTCTTTGTATTTTTCATTATTTTATTGTTGTATATTATTTTGAAAGGTATCAAAGGAAACAAAGGAAATGTGAAAAACAACAACAACAAGAACAACATAAAAAGGAAGTAAATTAGATAATACATTAATAAATTTAAAAAAAATGTAGATTCTAAAAGAACGAGATAAATAGCCCAAGACAATAAATACATAGTTTATCGTAGTCTATTCTACTGGTAGGCCTACTTCTGAGAATCCTACAATTTACTTCATTATGTCGACCAGAATTTAAAAATAGCCCAACTGTTTCGAATTTTATTAACATTTCTTCACATTTATTTTCAACAAGACGTTTGAAAGCACGTTTAATATATTGTTAGCAAATTAAAGTCCTCCTAAATTTACATTTCTAGATCAACATCTTAGATCTTTATCTAAATCTAAATCTCACTTAATCTCCGCGACATTTATGAGCCTAGATCTAAAATGTAGTTTACAATGGACTACATTCTATCATACTCATTCTAAACAATGCCGTTTTAGTTATGTTCTGAAGCGCATAAAGTTGTGGAATGGCATTGTTAATATTCTCTGAAGCGCACTGTGGTTATTGCTGTGAAGAATAGACAACGATTATTGTATGAAAGATACTTAAGACGAAAAATCTGAAAATCATAGGAGAGAAGATTATTTTTTTTTAAATAGCACACTAAACCTTTTTGGGCAACATTAACATAAATATTTGTATTTTTGTGGATTTTGAGAGCCCCTCACAAATTTATATAGGCCTTCCACATTCACCCTTACCTGCTGTGTAAAGTAAGATAACTTTTGCAAGTATCTTTTTCATGAACTAATCTACTATTTCGATGCTTTCGAAAACAATTTAAAGAAAGAGAAATCAGGTGTATGGAACTGGCAAGAATGAACAACTTGAAGTTCAACAAGGAAAAAACAGTTTTATGCGCCACGGAACTGAAGTATCTTGGACATATTATAAGTTCTGAAGGTTCCCGACCTGACCCAGAAAAGATACAAGCTATCAATGACATGAAAATCCAAGACAAAAAAGGACCTCAGAGATACCTAGGAATGGTGACCTACGTTGGGAAAATCGTCCCAAACCTCTCGGAAATAACCAAACCACTGAGGGACCTGTTGCAAAAAGATGCTGTGTGGCAATGGACCCGTGCACAAGATGAGGCAGTCAACAAGATCAACGAAGCAATAACCAACCTTCGATCCCAACAAAGAAGTAACAGTTTCATCAGACTCGTCCCAATATGGACTAGGAGCAGCTTTGCTACAAGATGGTCATGCTGTATCCTATGCTTCAAGATCGCTGAATCCAGCAGAAAGAAATTATGCTCAGATTGAGAAAGAGGCACTTAGTGTAGTCTTTGCATGTGAGAAATTTCACCAATTCATCTATGGCAGAACTGTCAAGGTAGAAAACGACCACAAGCCTCTTGAAAGTATCTTCAAGAAATCAATGAGCAACTGCCCACCTAGAATCCAAAGATTCATGCTCAAACTCCAGAAGTATGACATCCAAGTCACTTACAGACCTGGAAAGGAAATGATCATAGCGGATACCTTGTCAAGAGATCCACTCACAGAAACAGAACCAGAAGCATCCACAGCATACATAGATTGTCAAGTTCACAATGATCATACAAAATCTGGCCATAAGTGAGCAAAAACAAGAAGAAATAAAGAAATCAACAAAGAACGAACTGAGCACGTTACAATCAAGAATTGAGATTGGATGGCCTGAAAACAGAAGAGACTGTGAAATTGAGCTTAGAGAATACTGGGATGTCAGAGAAACATTAACGGTTGATGAAGGTATAATCCTGAAGAGTGAACAAGTTCTAATTCCACCTTCTATGAGAAAGGAAATGCTTGAGAAAATCCACGAAGGACATTTAGGGACAGCAAAGTGCAAACAAAGAGCTAGAGGACTGCTCCACTGGCCAAGAATGTCTCAAGACATCACAGACTTGATCAGCAGATGCTCTACTTGTTTGAAACACAGAAACAAGCAAAGGAAAGAAACTTTGATAAATCATGAACTGGGAGAATACCCATGACAAAAGTTAGGAACAGATATCTTTAACTTTGAAGGGAAAGAATACCTGCTGGTAGCTGACTATTACTCCAGATATTTTGAAGTAGTGCTACTGAGAGACATGAAAAGCTCTACGCTGATAGCCCACTTCAAGGAAATATTTGCAAGATTTGGAATCCCTGAGAAGCTCATTAGTGACAACGCAGCAAATTACACAAGCCAAGAATTTGAGGAATTTTTGAAAAACTGGGACGTTGATCACATCACAAGCAGCCCCAGATATCCTCAAAGTAATGGTTTTGCTGAAAGAATGGTCCAAACGGCAAATAAACTGCTTGCAAAGTCCAAAGAAGAAGATCCTCACATCGCACTGCTGAATTACAAAACTTCACCATCGCAGAATCTACCTTCACCTGCAGAATTACTCATGGGAAGGAAGTTAAGAACAAAACTACCGTCCTTGAAATCACACCATCAGACCAAGAATTCCCAGAAAGAACTAAAGAAGATGAAAGAAAACCAAAGACAACAAAGGAAACACCACAGAGGATTCGACCTACAACCTCTAGAAGCCGGCGATGATGTTTTCATGAGAAACCAAGCAGACACTCTTTGGACTCCAGCCAAATTTGTCAAAAAGGCTTTAGAACCAAGATCGTACATCCTCCAACAGGGAAAAGCAACCTACAGAAGAAACAGACGTCAAATACTGAAGTCTAACACCATAAGCTTCCAACATCCAACATCTGTCACAAGAGATGACGAGGAAGATCAATTTCCAGATTTTCCAGACGATTTGGTACGGCACTCCAACGAACCACCAACGCCGACCACTCCGCACGTTACTAGTTCAGCCGACAGCAACACGGCTGACACACAAACAACTAGTTTGAACCAAACAGACCAGAACACTTGCACAGCAAGAAGTGGCCGTAGAATCACTAAACCTAAAAAATTAAACTTGCAAGATGCAATGCAAAACGTTCAAAGGCCATAATAAAGCCTTTACAACAATGCATCTATGGTCACAACACTCTTTAAATTTTTTTTTCTTTTCTACACTAAATTAACTTTTGTTTCAGAGCCAGCTGAAGACTGTGTATGTTATGAGACGATGACTATGTAGTCCAGAAGCAAGTTCTGAAGAAGACGACAAAAGCCTAGTCGCATGCAAATTTTTTTTTTCTTTCGTATTACAATGTAGATGTGACTTCAGTTTTCAATTGATGCTATGACATTAACTTTTCTTTAAGAATCTCATAATTTTATACACTGACTAAACTCATTGAGAGAAAAGTAAATTTTTTAAGCCATGCTTTTATATTTTATATATATAATGGGATCACATACTTTAGTAAACTAAATTGTTCACAGAAGTAAATCAAAGTAAAGAGTAAAGTAATGAAACGACTAAGAAATGTTTTGTATTGCTCTTCTTAACATTATCCAATGTAAAATGATACTGCTATCCTAAGAAGGGAGATGATGCATTTAAAAATTTTCTTAAACTTAAGAAGGGAGATGTTAGTAATATTGATCATATAATGTAATATGGCCTATTATGTGAAATGGCAAGTTGGCATCATTGTGACATAATCTTACGTAATAAATCTGCCACAGAGTTGTTCAACTGATCTTCTATGCTTCATGTCCAGTCATTCGCGTACCGTCTCTAAAATTATTTAGTAAGTGTTCTAGACTTAAAGTCATAACAAGAACATAACATTCTCTAACTCACGTCTTTATATGTAGTTGTTTTTTTTTTAAATCCATCTCATAGAATAAATAAATTATTAAAAAGCAATTAAATTTTAATGAACATTATGCCAAAAGGCAAATGTATCTAAGTTGTCCATATTGAATTAAAATATGTTTTTTTTTTTTTTTAAAGATGAAGAAATAGAGTTTGTTTCTTAAAACAAAGTAATCGCAATTATTTTCAATTCATGTGAAACTCAATATTATGAACTACAACAGCGTGATTTTCATCACTTACATTTGATAAAAGATTCAACTATTTTATGAAAAAACTAAAAGATTTCCTCCAATTTCTTATTCAAAAGAATAAAGTTTCAGCTGGAGAAGAAGATGTTTTCCCTTGCGTTTCCTAGATCTTTATTAAAAAAAAATATGAAAAAAAAAAAACTAAGAAAATTTTGGCATTTGCCACAGAGAGTCATCCATTCATATTTTTAAGGCAGATTAAATTTGAGCTGGCAATAGCCGTTCAGTTCCTATATACTTTTAATGCGCTTTCAAAAGTTACAGATTGGGCGCACAGTGAGAAACAAAGAGAAAACGTTAAGAGACAAAGATAGATAGATAGATAGATAGATAGATAAATAGATAGATAGATAGATAG
>BLXT01004129.1:1629050-1639163 GCA_019648995.1 Plakobranchus ocellatus | reverse complement strand
TAAAAACAAGGAGTTGACGAAAAAGAAAACAGATAAAAAGAGGAAGAGGAAGAAAAATACACTTCTTCTTTTTTTTTACTTCTATCAGACATAATAGTAGATACATTATGCCCCAAGACAATACACGTTGGTCATCAAATCGCTCAGATTTGTGAATTTAAAACCAGGTTTTTGTGAATATTTTGCCTTAAGCAAAGTTTTACTACACTCTCTAATATTCATTGTGTCACTTAGGATTTGTGCGTGTAAGTGATTGAAATCTGTATAGTAGGTTGCAAATGTTTTACCTCTCACAGAAAAGAGCAAGTCATTTGCAATAACATTACTAAAATATTTTTGTACTTTCAACATGATTAAAATCTGCAACAAACATCTGATGATCAGTCCTAATGCTTTTGAATAGTAGAATGCAAGTCGATGACTAAAAAAAGAACAACTACCTTTTCTGGTTTCTTTTTTCTTCCTCCTTGTTTAAAAATTCTGTCTAGACAAAGTTAAATACATTTTCAACTAATTTTCACTCTCACAAGGCACACAGAATGCAGTTTTTTTGCTTATTTCAGAATTTCAAATTTTAAAAAGTTGACAGTGAGATGAGATGAGAGAAATAATAATAATTGCATTACTTTCTATGAGATCAATTTATTCTCCTTTGCATTGTCTGTATTTATAATTTTATTTGTGTTTCAGATGAAACATTTGTCAGTTTTTTAAATGCTTATTGCATTATTATATGTGTGGAAAGTCTAGGAGAGAAATTATGGATTGCTGGCAGACTTTTAATATTCAAAGCAAACCTTTTTTAATTCTGTCTGCAAGTTAACAGGAAAAAAAAACCCTTTCTTTATAAGAATGTCATTCGGTTTTTTACTTGGATTCAATGCTGATCAGGTTCTATTTTCTAATAGATTAATGCAGCAGTTATTTGAATGAGATGCAGCTATTTTGAAAATGAAATGTGCTTAGATCTCAAAATAGATTTGATTATTTGTGAACTGTGTGTCTTATTCCAAAATTCTCAAGAAACCAAAAATTATTGATTTTTCAATTCTTCATTCGAGAAACATATCAGATCATAATTGGATCATTTTATTCTTCAGATCTGATCTTATCATAAAAGTGTGATGATGTGTTGTTGTTTGAATGTTCTAAGATATACACATTATTGAAGCTTTTTTTTTTTTACAAATTGCGAGGCCTCCAGAGCTAAATCAGTCCCAAGTTGCTGTAGATGCTGTGGAACAAAAGCCTTAAAAAATTCATCATTGACAGAAAAAAAAAAAAGTATTGAAAATATGATCTTTCAACTCTCACATCTTTTAACAGAAATGTGAAAGAAAAATTGTGTTTTCCGCTATCAAAATATTATATTATAATCTTATAATTTTAAACTTAAAAAGTTTCCTCATAACTCACAATATCCATAGTGCAACTTCTATCTTTGCTTCTATAAGAATTTTTACTGTTTTTTTAAGGTATAATCTAAGCAACAATTAGTGAGCTGGCCCTATAAAGTTTCTGTGAAACAGATGTATCACCATGTCAACCTAGTCCCATATGGGCTTAAATTTGACTCTGAGTTTCCTGTGATAGAGATTAATGGGTGTGTATAGAGGATACATAGTTTAGATTAAGAAAGGCTATGTCATTGATACAAGGAGAGAGGAAGCATGGTATAACATTTTCATACCATATTACATTTGGATGCCATTTGAAGAGTAACAGATAACCACAGACCAGGCCAGTGCAAACCCCAAGGCACTGAGCCAGTTTTCTCAAATTGAGACTGGCTTTAATGGTTATAGTTGGCACCTGTATATGGAGGTGTTTTGAATGATATTTATGTGATAAATATTGTGTGTGGGATTTTTTTAATGTTAGTTATATGTGATGCCTATATGTGGAAGGTTTTTTTTAAATTTTATTTATTTGTTTTTTTTTTATAAATTTCTCTCTTTTTGTTAATATTTTGTTTTATGAAATTAAAGGTGACATTGATGACTATTTTGAGCAACTATTAGTTTGCTAAAGTGAATTTTTATTTGTTTAATGCCAGGCGCAGACAATATAAAAATGATAAACTATGTAGTATTGTTTAGTACATGGTTTCAGTCTCAATGTATGCACTGAGATTATGCTTTCTTTTTCACATTGAAGGTAAATTTAGGATTTTCTACTCTTTCATTGTTTTTCTCTTATTTTTATTATATCATTACCTGCAATATGAAGGATATAAACTCAAAGAATTCACTAGTTTTGAAAGGATGGTATTTTACCCTCCTCTTGGGAGCAATGTCCTGGAGTTGCATGGTTGCTTTCAAAGAATTTTGAATCGCTTGAAAAGGCTTGAAAACATCATAAACACATTCATTATACTTGATCCTTGTATTCCTAATTGTTTTGTCGCTTTTCAAACGTTTTACTCTGAACTAGATCAAATCAACTTTTAAATTTTAAATAAATTAGTACAAAGGAGATGTATTGTTTTAGTGGCCTGTCTCTGGGAAATTATGGGAAAACTAAATAATTGTGTTTAAATGCATTGGAAGGTTTTTGAGTCAAATCAGATTTGAACGTTTTGAGTACATCAGAGTAAGCAATGGATATTGATCATTTTCAGCATAGGGGCACGCTGTTCTATCAGATATAATGATGTTAGAGCCTCCAAAGGAAGTTACAGATGTAAGAAAAATGATTTAAAGATAAAGCAAAAAAGCTCGCCTTTCACTTTGTCTCAAAAAGCTTATAAGGTGTTTCTTACCGAACCTTAAATTAATCGTCTGCAGCTGATCATGTGTGATAAGATTTTGCTAATTTTTATGATGCCATTCTATTTCATGGCTTGGAATGGAGAACCTTATGATCGATTTCAGGTAGTTAAATGTGTAATATATGACGTTGGTTTTGGATGGTATAATGAGCTTGCCTTGAGCTGTTGAGGGAGGTTTCATTCGGAAATGAGCAATTTAATATCCTTTGTGGATACTGGACAGAGCAGAAATTACTTTGAACTGCTTTTCGGGGGCCAGAGGTCAAAGTGCACCATAAAATGTGTGGATTGTACTATATTAACGTTAAACTTCTGTTCAAGATTATGGTATTAAGGCGGCGTCATAAGAATGTCTGCGGTGCTTTTGCGGTTTAACTTTATTCTAGCTTTTTACCTGTGGAAGGCTTGGAGACAAATATTTGCTTTTTTGTTTTTGGGCATGTAAATACCTTTACCTTCTTACGTTTAGACTTTTACTTGTAAATTGACTTGACTTGATGCCTTGTAAAATTGTTTCCATGATTGGCCAATGTATTGCATTGCATGTTTTGTGAAAGTTTCATAGTTATTATGACAACTCTGCAAGCTCTGTGTGGCCCTTTTGGTCATTTTGCATCTTATAAGTATAATTTAGAACATTTTTGTATATTTTTATGCTAAAGTAATATCGATCAAAATCGCACTACTCCTACATTGTCTTGCAGTTTTTTTTGTGAAGTGCAAAAAAAAAAAAAAAAAAAAAGACCTTTCAAGAAAAGAAAGATAAAGGTTTTAGTGCAGTTAACTAATCAAGATCAACTGCTGACATTCCTTACACAATTTTACAAATATCAACGTTAGATTGGTATAAGTCATATAATCACATAGAAACCTAAAGGGTTCTGTTTGAATCTTACTTGTCCATATTGTGACAAGGAGTAATTTTAAAAACCGTATAAACAGTCTCTCATATAGAGCACAACTTTAAGAATAACTTAAAAGAGAGAAGCTCCTGTGGAAGCTACTAATTGAAATTACGCCTTGAAAATTAAAAAAAAATAATGTTTATATCTATATAATTATATAATGCATTGCTTTTCTATTCTCCGAACATTGCGGCTCGCTCAAAATCTTTTTGTATGTTTTTGATTTTGAATATGGTCATAAAATATCTGTTTCGCGTTGAATGTGACTAAAACAATTTTACTGAACATTAAGTGCTCTTTTGAACAATCAGACATATCCGACAATCTACAAACGGATTGTACATAAGCTTTCTTAAACTCACTATTGCACTGTCACATACATAACATTAGGTATGATTTTTAAAAACAAAACAAAACAAAACAAACTGTAGTAGAATGAGTTGCACTCCTCTTGAGTGAAATCGAGGAAATAAAATCCAAAATAATGAAATCAGGTAGTTCTCAGGGCTAGGTCAGAGAGAGAGAGAGTCTTAGGTGTCTGTTTGATGTAACCACCACAAGTAAGAAATGCCGTCAAACAAATTGTATTGCAGATGTATCTGAAGTCCTTAGCCTTGTCATGGTTTCTCAATTCAAAGCTGGAATTACATCAGATTTCGAGTTATTTAAATGACCTTTGCAGAGGAAACAACTCATCACCAGACTCTCTTTCCTGTAAAACAATCGTTGATCCATGAAATTATTCATATGACTTAATCTATCAAACAGTCTCTGGGCCAAATGAAAGGCAAAACTCACTTTTTTAAACAGAAGAAAATGTGAAGTTCTTCTCTTACTTTAGATAACAATTTCCATTGGATTGATGCACGTTCTAAGAAAGAAATATCAAGGCATTTCTATAATGTGAACTGATAGCTCTTAAGCAATGATTCTAAAATCACATTTTTGCATACTTTGGGTTTTGCCGTTGTGCTAGCCCAGTGACGAGTCTGAGCAAACAAGGCCTTGAGGCCATTCTCATACTCAGAGCTGGTAATATTCAAATGAATACTCTCCTGTATAAAATATTCAGAGTCGATGGGCCTGAGATGGGATATGGACACTCAACACCGGCAACTGGACGTTATGTGAACCTTCTAGCACTTACAGACATGAAGCATATTCGACCAGTCGTCCCACTAACTGTATAGATTTGGACACCAGCTTCGTGTTTAGCTTACAAGATGAAGGAGAAGGGGAATAGGAGAAGGAGCAATAATGGGGTATTATCTGAAATGTTTTTACTTTAGCACTAGGAAGTAGGCCAATTTACATTAAGATCAAATTCTTTGTAATGTTGTGCAATGGTTCTTTCATGTTGCTTTTATATTTTAAAAACATTCTGTGAAATAACAACGACAAAAAAAATGTTGCTTTTCAATAAAATGTTTTTTTTCTCTCAACTGCATTGGTTTTCATTATTTCATATAATTTTCTTAAACAATCTTGTTTGTGTTTTCCAATTATCAAGTGTTACTTTCAGCTAGACCACATATTGCTTTAGCTGTATAACCCAATGGATCTAGTTTTTTCTTTTGATATAGTGATATTTTTTTTCATATTTCTTAAACTGAACTGTAGAAGCACTAATAGCAGGAATGAGCCCAGTACCTGGAAATAGCAGTTGAGAGGACAATGAGAGTAACCTGTTTCGGTGTTTTGTTTTAGACATCTAGGGATATTTTATGAAAAATGCATTCTAAATCGCAATTCGCAATTTAAGCGGAGCAACTTGTTGAAAAAAACTTTTGAATAGCATTGTAACGTTTTCAAAATAACCTAGCTGGCTCGAAATTATACGTTCTGATCTCACGTGAATACCTAGGTCGTTTTTTTAATGAAGTCAGAGAATCTTTTAAGATACCTGGAGCAGTCATTAAAGCACACCTGTGTTGTCTTGATCTATGCTTGCTGAGATTTGGCGTTGTTGTTGTGGCTATTGTTGTTGTTATTGTTTAAATATTTTGGTTCAGTTACAAAACTGCAACGTACAATTAGTTATTTTAGATAAAATTTTCATATTTAAATTCGCCTTTAAATATTCCAGTACGAAATGAGTAAAATATTGAAAAGGCGTTAATTAAAAATTAAATCTGGAAGGATACTAAATGGTGTTTTGTTTCGTTTTATTTTGTTTTTTTTTTTTATTGGGGGGCATGTCGTGTGTCGAAAGCTGCAGTCATTGGGTAGTAATACGTCCTTGACAATAGTGCAGAATTAAATTTGAAGCCTCTATAGGTATCTAAAAAAACGTCCTTGACAATGGTGCAGAATTAAATTTGAAGCCTCTCTAGGTATCTAAAAAAACCTACAAGCTGTACATAAAGAAAGCTCATCGTCATAGCGTCGCCAAGGAGCCAGATTGAGATGTACTGCGCATGACCATGGAAATGACCTGAAGGTCGGTGTTCAATGCGCATGATCAATTGAAGGTAAGATATACCCAGGATTGGGCTCGTGTCAGAGATTAAGGCGCGAGGCACGAAGATATACACGTGTAAACAGGGAAGCATTTCCACGAAAAAGCAATACTTTCAATATCATCAATATGAATCTAACTGATTTGCCCATTTCGAATGCAGTGTTCAACTCTTTATCATAATTATTTTCTTTTTATCTTCCCAAAAAGAAAAAAAAATAAAACAACGACAACAACACAAAAAAACCAACTTTAAAATAACTTATTTTCAAATCTACAAGGTCTAGAATAAAATGTAAAGAACCTCAGCATTCACACGAATAAATAATTATGTTTCTTAATTTGCAAAGATTTAGATCACGAAAAAGAGAAAAAAAAAAGGCTTAGAACACGTGAACATGATGTTAGTAGAGCACTGTCTTCCTGTACTAACACAATCCTTCCTTTTCTCCCTTCGGGCTTTTTAACCAGAAAGGGACAGGAAGTGTAATTGACTGTGGTATCGCGTTTCAGTGTTATATACCACTCAGTTTCACTGTTGGATACTCCCCGGTCTAGCTCTGAGCTAACGTCTCTTCTTTTTTGAACACTTCTTTAAATTGGACTTGTTCTACATACAATATAATGAGTTTAGAAAACACAATTTTAAAAAACTAGCAATGGACCGAACCATCCAGGAGTGCACAGAGCCTCTTTAGTCTTTAGTACTTAGTACATTATTGTGTGATCTTTGTCACGTATCTATAATGGAACATATTCTGCTTTAGGCTTTAGTGAATTTCCTGAATTTTGAATGAATAAAAGGACTAGCTAAGGTGCTGAAACTAGCATTCTCTCTCTCTCTCTCTCTCTCTCTCTCTCTCTCTCTCTCTCTTCATCTTTCTCTATCTCAGCTTCTCTATAATAATGCATCTATCATTATGAGTATAAGTTATGACATACTCATAAAAAGAGGACCAAAACGTAAGATTTTGGTTGCTTAAAACAACTGTTGCATTATTCATGTTGTAAGAATTGTTATATTTTTAAACGTTAAAGTTTTTTTAAACGTTTCATGTCTTTGAATTTGAAAAAACCCTTTCGTATCTACACATTAAAAAAAAAAAAATTTTTTTCTTTTTTAAAGTTTTATTTTACTATGTCATGTGACCAATGTGTTAACTATGATTGCTAGAACAACTCGCCTTTCCATATCTTTTTCATTAAACTCACAGTCGCTGTTTCTTTATCTTATTCACTACACTCCCTCAACCATCACCTCTTTCCCTATCATGTTCACTGACCCCCAGTTGCTACATCTACCTATTTAAAATTTGTACACTACAGTCGCTATATTTTTCCATGTCTCAATCACTATATTCACAGTCGCTACGTCTTTCCCTATCTCGCCTGATCTGTAAATATATGACTTTTAACACTTCTCATAAGAAAAAAGTACGATTTTTACTAAAATAGAATAAGCAAAGCGTTTTTCTTTGTTTTTTTCTTTTTTGTCATCTCGACATCTAAAGAGGTTTAAACATCGTGTCCTACCCATTTAATATGCCTTTTAGATTCTCCCATGAAAAACACGATCATTACCCGAAGCAAAATAGAATAGGCAAATTTATTTTCTCAGGATGACTTGTAATGACGGTCAAACGGCGTAAGAGTGATATCTCATGACCTCCGCCATCGATTCAGACACCTACGGTTAGCGACGAGTAATTTTCCCTGTTATATTTGGAATTTTCGGGTTGTTTCTATCAAACGCCTAACGGCGTGTTGGAATATGGATTGTCTGTTTGACATCCCTTTGGTCCTGTAGTCAATAAGAAAGGCATGTGAATTCTTTTGCATGTCAACGGCTTTCATCATTCTGATCGGACATTAAAAAAAAAAACAAACCCGCTAACTCATAGCCGCGTTACTTTTCGCTTTCTATACTTTGTATGACAAAATAGGAGCTCATAATACTGAGCTGAAACGAGGCATAATGGAAAACAACAAGAAAAAAAAAGTTGGTACCTTCACAAGCGATACAGAGCTTAAAGAAAGAAGAAAACAACTATCCAACATCGCACTAAATAAACTAAAGACCGTGTGGATGAACAGAGTCAAAATAAAAAAAAAAGCGCCAAAATTAAAGTATAATATAACGCACTCGTAAAGTCTATTCTGACATACAATGCGGAACATGAGCAATAACGCAAGCCGAAATGAACAAACTAGACGCACTCCAAGGAAAAAAAAAAAGCTGCCAAAAGTTCTAAACTTACACTACCCGACAACGACTTCTAACCAGTTCTTATATGAAATAAAAAAAAATGCAAAGAAAGACCACTATCCAGTTACATCTTTGAAAGCCGTTGGCGCCTTTTTGGACAACTACTTAGAAGGGATAAAGAGATCCCAGCCAACAAAATCTATGCAGGCGTCATTTTAAACATCTGACCCATAGATGTGGAGGAAAGCCTTTAATAACACTGCCTTTAACGATCAGCAAAGAACTCACCCAGGGGTCTCCACGCATGAAATTAAAGACAGCTGAAGACTTAAACAATCCCGAGCACTTGCACAGGACAGGTACCATTGGAGAAAGTTAAAGTGTAAAATGGTCGGATTTTCTCAGGCATCGAGTACCGACGAATTCTATACGAGGGGCAACTCAGTCAATTAAGCCATACTTTGTGTGTGCCATGTTCAAAGAAAGTGGTCATGTTCCCAGCTGCTCACTTATGTCCATTAGATTTATTGCAAACTAAAACTCATGGCAAAAATGTATTTTTCTTAATCCTTGAGTTCATTTTTTCCCTTTTTTTAAAACCACATTTGAGATTAGGTGTATGGATAATATTCCGTTATAAAAATAATCTGTTTGATGACTAGTTAAAAACAAATTGTATGAGAAAAGTCTCTCATTAGCCTCGTATAATTTATAAGTAGTCTCGCATGTTGCGGCTTTTGCGGCTCAGAATTCACACGTCAAGCTTAATGCGCCACTTATGTGCCGCGGGTCAGCACCGCGGATCATAATCAACTCGTGTACCGCGGATCAGAATCTCCACGTCAAGCGTAACACACCGCTCATGTGCCACAGCATAAAATATATGAATCAAGCAAAGCAAAACGATCATGCACAGTGAATCAGGATCAATATTCAAGTACAACAAACCGCCTATGTTCCGCGGATCAGAATCCGCACATCGAGCTTAATAGACCGCTCATATACCGCGCCCCGAAATCCATAAATCAAACATAACGAGCCCCTCATGAACCACGTATCAGAACCCTTTATCAAAAAACAAAAAAATCGCGGGTCACCGATCAGAATCCATATATATATATCAACCACAGCAAGCCGATTTGGAGGCCACCAAATTGAGTCCATATGTCAAGCGCAGCTAGCCGATAAGGGATCACCGATCAGAATCCATGATTATCTCAAGCGCAGCAAGATAATTAGGGACCGCTGATCAGGATCCATAATTAAGTCAAGCGCAGCAAGCCCATTAAGGATCACCGATCAGAATCCATGATTATGTCAAGCGCAGCATGATAATTAGGGACCACGGATCAGGATCCATAATTATATCAAGCGCAGCAAGCTGATTAGGTATCAGCGATCAGGATCCATAATTATTTCAAGCTCAACAAACCGATTAGGGATCGCCGATCACAACCCATAGTTATGTCAAGCGCAGCAAGCCAATTAGGGATCTCCGATCAGAATTTATGATTATGTCAAGCGCAGCAAGCCCATTAAGGAGCCACCGACTAGAATCCATAATATGTCCACATATATGAGCTGATTCGGTAAAAAGCGACTTCATAAAGAATACGGTATCATGGTTTATAAATGTTAACTTCTGATTATAGTTGAAATAAGATAAGCATCACTATCATAAAAACTACACGGACAATACTACTACTACTACTACTACTACTACTACTACTACTACTACTACTACTACTACTACTACTACTACTACTACTACTAC
>BLXT01004129.1:1617252-1627741 GCA_019648995.1 Plakobranchus ocellatus | reverse complement strand
CATCTAGAATGTGATAAATTATTGTGCAGTGCACAATTTAGTTAACACACACACAGACACACACACACACACAAAACAATTCTAAATTTATTTTTATGTGAATAAAGTATAGGTTTTTCTATATAGCTGGTCCCTAAAAAGTTGATCTCAGACTTTGAAGCCCTCCTTCGAACGCACGACAGAAGGGTCTCTGAGGATCTCAGAGCGGATTAGCTATCCACTGTGCCATCAACGCTCCCGAATAAAGTATAAATAAGCATTTTTCATATAGAGTTCTACATTGAATACTCGTATTATGAAAAGTTATCTTTGGCCAAGGACATTCGAGTCTGTATACTGCGTATCGAAAAAAAACCAACAAAACTCAACCTTTGTATAACCAAAAATATTTATTGTTTTATTTCCATTTCAGCCGAGGACAGAAGTAAAGGACGAATTTCAGTTTCTAATTTGACCGGTGCTGAATGTTTAAGAACAAAAATGAGCAAAAACGAAAGATACAGAGCTCAAAATTGACATCTAGTATCCAAAATAAGAAGCACTTATGATGAAGCAGATCAACTGAAAGCACAAAAAGTATCAAATTGTTTAATGCATTACTTACACCAAACAGAGTCACTACTTAAAGTAAGGGCAGAAACCCAGGAAATGAACATTTCCTTACAAAGAGAAACACTCTGAGTAAGCAATCTTTAATTTCACTTTGGACAGAAAAGATGAAAAAAAAAAAAAAAAAAAAAGCCAGCCCACATTCCCAACTATCACTCAAACAGTAGACATTTTCTACAGTTATTGATCAAGGTTGCCTTTTTGCCTGAGATACATTTATTCAAAGCGAAACTTAGTTCTCAGTTACCATATCTCGATTGGGTAAATAAAAAAAAAAAAACGAAAAACACTCCAAAATTTCGTGTGTAAATGCCCAAAATAGAAGTGAAAGCTTTTAGTGTGATTATTTCGTTCGAAACAACTTTTTGTATTCGATTCACCCTTATGTTACTATGGCATCATGTAAATTTCCATCGTCGGATATCGACAGGAAATTGTCTGTTGTGGTCTACAATTTAGACCTGACTTTTCAAACAGTTAAATTACCTTGAAGCCACTTTTCGAAAGCATCAGGAAGCAGCCAGCTCACAAGGAGCGGAATGTAATTGCAATGAAAGCCCTAAACCAATGCCAGACTCAAGATCAGGACATTTTGACACATACCATCTTGTACTCACTTTACAACCCAGTTAAACGTATTAGACAAGAATAGTAATGAAAAGACTTGCTGCATATTGCTTCCGACCTCTCTATTAAACAAATAGTTTGAAAATGATTGCAAAGCTCATAGAGGTTCAATCATTGTGATAGTGTGTTTTTTACATCTTCGAGTTACAACCCAAGAGAGAGCAATCATATTATATTGCAAGGATAATAAAAAAAATTGAAAGTTTTAATTATAAAAAGGCATGATAAATTTACTTTTAGCTGAATTTAGTCCGCCTTGATAATTTAAATACCTATCTATTTTTGGGAGATCTTAACTGTTATTTAGAGAGAGATATATACGCAGAATAAAAGCATTTTTTGTGCACTTAAGAAAAGAAATTTAAATTGTTAAGTCATGCAAGTTTTAGCAAGGGAATAACATTGGGGTGGATGTCTTCATACAGGAAGGCGTTGATCCAAGGGAGAAGGACTTAGCAATTATTAGAGAGATACACATACTCACACAGTCTCTCTCTCTCTCTCTCTCTGTCTCTCTTTCTCATTCATTAGTTATCTCTGTTTCTCTCTCTTGTTCGCCTTTTTAATCACATGAAAGACTCATCTTTTGGGCAACATTACACAATTAGCGTAAAGCATATCTGAGGAGCCTTCCGTTCTACAGGGACACATCCTATAAAAGCAAGGAAAATGCTGATCTACCAAACCCAGTCAATTTAGATCTCAAGAATTTGCTCATTTCTATTAACTCTTTCTGCACGCGCTAAACAAGTACGGACATAAAAGCAGACCATCATTGTGTACAAAACATGTAATGTGCGAAATTAAAGGAACGAAACTTAATTCTCTTTTTGCCGAGAAAGCTTAGGCCGTGAAGCAGAGGAGAAAAGAAATTACCCTTAACACACAATTTTGGTTATAAACTTATTATATTACAAAATCATTTAGGAAAAACATTACTCTAAGGAAATCAAGTGGACCACAAGCATCAAGATGAACTTCAAGTAGCCATGAATATATCAGCCGTATGCTGCTTGCAGTGTATAAGCCCATAAAGAGATAAAGAGATAAATCTTCTATCCTCCTCCTTCTGCTCTCTGAGGGCCAAAATAATGTTGAAATGTCCTTAAACTTTCATTTATCCGTCCTAAAGATGAACTCCCTGAGTCTCAAATTTAAGACGCCAAATACTACAGTTACTAATGTTCTACATCGTAAATAAAAAACGTAGGCTAAATTCAGTTTCTACTAGTGAGATATTAGTTCCTTTGATCAGTCTAATAAATAGTATATTAGTACCTCAAACAATCCAACAAAATCAAATGAAATAAGGGTGGATATCTAGTATTCCCAAACCAAATTGCAAATATTTTGTGAGAACATAAATGACGCTGTAGAAGTGCGCCCATAAATGCCGAATAAAAAAAGATGTAATTATGGAAAATCATCCAGATCCCCACACATTCTTTTTTCAACAACAGTATTGTTTGATGGACCAAAAACTTTGGCGCTCATAATAGGAAAAAGTAAAAGTGATTTGGGAAGGCCTCTTCCTTCCTTCTTCTCGCGCGCTCTCCAAGCGTCAAGTGTCGTCTGAGCACTCCGCCTTGCTTGCCCTCTGAGTGCCGAATCTGTTGCCTTGTTCACGTGACTCTCAGTTAAAATCACACTCACAACCACAACTACAAAACAAATAGTTTTGTTTTGTTTTTATTGTTAGCGACCAAGGCATAGAAAATTCGTGTGTTCCTCTCTCTCTCTCTCTCTCTCTCTCTCTCTCTCTCTCTCTCTCATTAGTTATTTCTGCTTCTCTCTCTTGCGCCTTTTTAATCACATGAAAGACTCAAATTTTGAGAACATTACACAATTCCTGTAAAGCTTTTATCTGAGGAGCCTTCCGTTTTACAGGGACACATCCTATCAAAGCAAGGAAAATGCTGATCTACCAAACCCAGTCAATTTAGATCTCAACAATTTACTCATTTCTATCAACTGTTTCCGCACGCGCTAAATTAATAAGGATATAAAAGCAAACCATCATTGTGTACAAAACATGTAATATGCGAAATTAAAGGAACGAAACTTAATTCTCTTTTTGCTGAGAAAGCTTAGGCCGTGAAGCAGAGGAGAAAAGAAATTACCCTTATCACGCAATTTTGGTTATAAACTTATTATATTACAAAATCATTTAGGAAAAACATTACTCTAAGAAAATCAAGTGGACCACAAGCATCAAGATGAACTTCAAGTAGCCATGAATATATCAGCTGTATGCTGCTTGTAGTGTATAAGCTCATAAAGAGATAAAGAGATAAATCTTCTCTCCTCCTCCTTCTGCTCTCTGGGGGCCAAAATAATGTTGAAATGTCCTTAAACTTTCATCTATCCGTCCTAAAGATGAACTCCTTGTGTCTCAAATTCAAGACGCCAAATACTACAGTCACTAATGTTCTACATCGTAAATAAAAAACGTAGGCTAAATTCAGTTTCTACTAGTGAGATACGAGTACCTACCATAAAATCATCATTACCAATACCATAATCATTAACACCTTCATACCGATTAACATAATTATCACCTCTATCATCGTTACTATCATTGTTGCAAATAAGCGAGAAGCAGGCTATAGATTAAGGATGAAGTTTCGACTGCAGAGGAGTTGAGACTGAAGAACCTTGTCACGAACAGACTTAAGAACAGAAATCGCTCCAAGTCTTACGGAATATTAAACGAAAACCGTATTTCTTTCATTGAGGAATAATTAAACCTGTGCAGCAAGATAATTATCCAAAAGTCTATAAATTCACCAAAACGGCAGTCCTCTTCTCAGCCATCTCCTTAACAATCTCACAACCATCCTTTTATAACCACCCACAACTTGCTTCCAAAACATACAAGCCATGTAAGATCTAGTTTGTTTAAGAAAATGTTAAGCAATCAATTCATGCCAGAAAAAAAACACCGTTCTAAGTGAACAAGGTTAGCTAAAAATATTGAACAATCAAATAGTCCGTCTCATTTACCCATTCTCTAATTTATAAGTAAATATCTCCGGAAGTTTCCACTGGTACCCCAAGCTTATCTGGTCTCTAGGTTACAATCTGATTACTTCCTTGAAACAATGTTTCAGCACCTTTGGAAACCTTTTAAAGAATCCCTAGATTTCGAATAAATAAAAGCACTTAAACTAACACAAGCCTAGCCGAGACCGAATCAGAATTGGAGTAAATGTTATAAGTAGGCCCTAATCAAGATTAGATTAAAAGAAAGGTCTGCACCTAAAGTCAATTCATAACAACTAAATTTATCACATAGAGATAGCTCGAATCACAAAGAAAGAAATACCGACAATGTGTGAATTTTTATGATACTCGATATGTGTTGTTAGTTTTTTCACCAGATCCATATGTTTTAATACAGGCATCAGTCATGTCAACATGTTTTTTTTCTTAAGCTGCTTAAGACTATTAATTTATAACATTGTTTTACTCCTAATTAACCATTTCATATGGCGATAAAATAGAGCTTATTTCCTTATTTTTCAGTAATTCGTCTCTTGACCCCGGCGCTCCTTGTTGCCTATCGTGTAGTTGTGTCACAATATTGGGTTACTGTTCATGTGGATGGGTGTGGAATATGTTACTGAAATCGAAATAAAAATGTGAGGAAGCCTCAGCTTGTGACTTACATACGCACTGCCTGCGCTAAAGTTTACAAGCCCAGTAATATTATTGACACTTGTGGTTCACAGGAACCCTCTGATCGGGTAAGAGAACCAGCAATCCAGTCTAGTCTTCTTTTATGAGGTGTGTCTTTGAGGTTAATCTTGCGCTCTGGTTGTGGTTACATAATGAGAACCACGTCTGAACTTTGGCTTGGGATAGAAGAAAAGCTTCCGAATCCTTGCTCAATATAAGGTAACATATTTAAATCCAACTCGCTGTCGCCACGTCCTTTATAGTATTAAGCTTCTGTTTGATAGTAGTATTCTATGACCAGTTTCACTGTATGCTTGGATCCATTGGAGGTTTATCAAAACTATATAAGGTCAGGAGAAAATGGAAGTCACCTCTGGGAAGATATGTGGCGGAGTAAAGAAGGCTGCGATTGCTACAAACTGGAATCTAATAGAACTAAGCGTTAGTAAGAATTCAGTGCCAAGTTCAGATGTTCAGAAAGAATACGCTGTGAAAAGGGCCGGAAAACTACGTAAGCATCTCTGCGACAGTCATTGTCAACATCATCATTAAAACTAACTCCATCATAACATCTTCCTCATCTTCAATATTTTCATCATAGTCAACGTAACTTTTCAACTAAGCATTCATTTAGCCATTGGGGCAAATCGGATATGTATTGCGTCTAAAACTAGATTTGGAAAGGGTGATCTTTTGATCTAGCCTTTTTCCCTACAATCTTCAGTCAAATTCTTAATTAATTTCATAAGGTATATTTTAGTTTAGCAATTGTAAAACTATTTCTAGCTTTGCTTTCGTATATTAAATCCAGAGATGCTTAGAAAATTTTCGAAAGCACTGATACATTGTTTACAGAAAATATCAGATCGTAACCTATAGATCAGATAAGCTTGGGATTCTGCAAGAAACCTTTGAAGATGTTAGGGAGAGAATAACGAAAGCATAACAATGGTTAATCAATATTTTTAGCTAATTTCGTTCACATTAGAAGGTAACTGGATATGTTTTTTGCCATGAATTGTTTGTGTATTATTGACTGATCAATCAGGATATTACACAACTAGCATTTTCTTGAAGCAATAGGCTCGAGTATAAAAGGATGATTAAGAGATTGCTAGTGATCGCTGAGAGATAGACCGCCGATGTTGATGAACATTTATAGAATCTTAAGAAGTAACTTTGCTGGTCTGAAATTATTCTTGCGTTAAATTTTTACAATTTTCGTTTAAATTTTTTTCGAGTGATTTCTGTTCTTTTGTCTATTTCAAAAAGCAACTTGTCACAGACAGTGTTAAGTAAGCCTACAACTGAATAGCAAAAAGTCATTCGTGACAACAATAAATACAAGATAATGATGCCAGTGAAAAAATGGACATTTTCGGTCTAAAATCAGTCATGAGCGGAGTAAATATCAATTGCAATATAAATCGAAATAGTTATATGGAGCAAGTTTGTAATTAAAAAAAAAAAGAGCACAATAACCGTCGTGGGTTGCGATAGTTGCAATAATTCACCTACAATTGCAATGTGAGTCAAGTCTGTTTTTTTTTTTTTTTAGTTCCGGCAGATTTTGATAGTTTTGAATCCGTTTAAGAGGTGCTTCGTAAGCTGCGTAAGAAATGAAACGATAAAATCCAATTACATTCGTATATGTGGCAAATCATATTATGATATATATACTTATGGCTCTTCTATATTCTAGCTTACTCTTTCTTTAAGAGTTGCAGTCCAAAACCCGTCCCCCTCTACGCTCCCGACCTCACCCCCCTACCCTTCCCTAATTATGAAATTGTTTCACGTTTACGTAACAGCTCGAGACTCAAAAGTTGAACTAAAATTACGAAGGAAATGAAAGAAATCTCACCAGCTTGTGTAGTGTCTAATGCGTCTCGCCGAGGGTAACTTAATAGAGACAAATAATAAAGTAGAAAGTGAAGTTCAAAACGGTGATTCCCATTGAGAACAACTAAACCAATGACTGATTCCAGAAAAAAACTGTCGTTTCTAGTAGTTCAATTCGAGAAATCACTCACGTGGAGAAGTTTTTTTTTGCTGGGAACAATAGAAATGTCTAAACACTCAAATCATATCTTTACGGAAGTAATTTAATTTGAATTAATTGCTTACACTCATATTTTTCATGTCTATATAGCACCCGGATGTAAAACAAGATAAATGGAACAATTTTGAATTCAATAAAATTCAATATAAACGGGAATAATGATTGACTAAGGTTTCCCTATAGAAAAAAAAAGACAAAAATAAAAAATAAAAAGAAGGTCCATCAGATTTTTTAGAAATTGAATTGTAATTTAAAATGGTGAAAAATGTTAGAAGAACATGGTTATGCCCACTTAAAGAAAAGAGGAAGGAATTCAAAAGATACAAGATAAAAATTACATGCCGTCTATCCAAAACTTCGTAAGAGAATGGAGCAATTTCTTTCTTTTTATGTATGTGCTATAAGAGACGACTTATTTATATAAATAAATATATATATATATATATATATATATATATATATGTATGACATTTTTTTTTTTGGTATGTGTGTATGTATGTACCGGGTAGGTAAGAAAAAAAAAACGTGCCTAATTTAAGGGGCAGATATCTTCTCATTGGCACTTTAATGTCCATGCAGTTGTCATCAAGCATTGTTCTCATTATAACAAATATTTGAACAAAATTTCATTGATGTTTTTGAGCGGTTCTGGGATAACTTGGGGATAGGGACGGTCTCCTATAATTAGTACGATGAAAAAGCCAAAATTATCTCTACTGCAAGTCCAATGTGGTTAAAAGGCCCTCCGTCTTGGTCACGGACAACCCTGAATCTCTTTTATAACGAGGTGATAGATTCTCTGATTTCTTGAACGGTAATCTGATTCCATCCCTCTTCAGTCGTTGTAATTGTTATATAAGTGTCTCTTGTATGCCGCAGTATCCTTTTTTCAGACAATAAACTCCAAAATGAGTAAGCTATTGAATGCAAAATGGGTGATTGCAGGCACCAGTCGCTTTTTAAAAATACACGCTAGAGTGTTATTTTGAAGGTGTGTTTGTGTGAACAAACTAGAATTTGATGTTGCTCAATCTTGTTGAAAAATGTAGTTTTTTATCAGGGTATGGACGTCCGCAGTGCGATAAGAGTTTTTCCTTCAATACATCGGCACAAACTGAAAATTCACTTTTGTTTGGTTGGTGCCAATAAAGTGAATAGCTGTTTTTCAATTCCAGGGCAGCCTATCTAATTTCCTAACTACAGTAACAAGCACAAAGACTCGAAACTTACTCCATGAAAAAGGGGGTGGAATTTAATAATAATATTATTTAAGCCTGTCATGCAAGAACATGACGGTATTATAATACCTGGCCTGATTGACTGATGCGACAGTACTAATAGGATTACTCAGCCATTTTTTCATTCTTGTTCCTCTGTTTTTAGTTCTCGCTTTCTCTCTCTCCCATTTGCTCTCTGCCTTTCTCTCCATTTTTTCTCCTATACTTTTTGTGTTTGTCTCTGTCTCTTCCTTGCTCTCTCTCTCTCTTTCTCTGTATCTTTCTCCCTGTCTCTCTAACGTTCTCTTTTTTTCCCAGGGCAAAATTCAAATCTTCTTTTTTCCTCCCATTATTTGGAGGACTTTCCCTTAGTGGGGTCCTGGCCTCAAAGAGCCGCATACACGTTTAGTAATAATAATTAAAATCTTTCCCGTCACGAAATAGTTCAACACATACTTAACCCACGGCGAAGGATTCAACCCAAGGGGAAAAGCCTCAATCTTTCCCTTTGTTTTCTCCCCTGAATTGCCCCGCAAATCAGTATCGAGCTCAGCTGGACGTTTAACTCTTCGGTATTTGTTTTGGAGTTTCAAAGATTATAACAATCTGTTTGAGGAAAACAAGCAAGGGAAAAAAAAAGAAAAGAAAAAAAAATAGGGATAGGGAAGTGAGGCTTAAAAAAACTAAATCCAACATTCTAACACAGAGGAAAGCAGGTAGATCACAACAATAAGAATCTTTGGCTGAGAGATTCTTTGTCTTTAACCCCGCCTCCATCATAAAAAAAAACAAAAAACGTTCCGGGTACAAAGAAAAAATAAATGAATGTATTTTTGTCTTAAGGGACACACTACCTCTGAGCCACTCTCATCCAAGGATCATCAGATGCACCCTCTACAAAGTTTGCCTCATTTTACAGTCCTTGACGGAGATGCTGTTTCAATCGAAACTAGAGAATGAAGGACTAAAAGACTAGACTTACACAGGGAAAACCCACCTTGATGAGATATGGCTTAGACATAAGCTTTACTGCATCTCTAAAGTGTTTGATATATAAATTAAAACAAAAGGTGGCTTGTCCATAACGCTGTTGAAGAATCCTGTCTACTGCCTCTTTCCCCAATGATAATGCATAACATGAAAAAAAAAACAAAAACAATTGTATATGTAGCCCAATGAGCAATGACCCAATGCGCCTGGAATTGTGGGTGAAAGGCGAACAATACATTTTAAAACTTTCGTATCAGTTTTTTGGGAAATGTATTACCGAGGTGTAGGAGAAAACATCTAAGGTAGAATGGAAAGTATTGAGAGTAGGTTACACTGATTAGACAATTCGAGAGGACAAGAAGAGTAGAAGCAGAGAGGAGGGAAGCATTGGCGGTGAATGACTCGATGGCTGGTAGTTTGCTTTTGTAGATCTCCTCACATCATCACGATTAAAAAAACAAAAACAAAACAAAACAACAACAACAACAACAACAACAACAATAACAACAACAACAACAACAACAACAACAACAACAACAAACCTCCTCAATCAACATAATCATACCTGTCTCACCATAAGGAGTACTGTTTGTTTAGATCTTTTATTACTTCTACAACCCTATATAGGAAGCTAATTGCATCAAACCCAAGACGTTTGCATCTAAAGTACTGCTATTCTTTCCTCTACGCCACTTGATGGCGTCTTTGTTAGCATTATAGCATTGTGTAAGAGATCATGGGCTGGGCCGTGTGCTTAACTGTCCCAAAAGGCGATGCTCTCGTGACAAGGGCTAAACAAAAATCTTCCCTAATACATCTCGAGCTGAAACGGAGGGAATCTTTTCCCTAGTGGTTGGCGTGACTCCACACAAAAGCCTTTGAGGATCTAGATCTATACAGGGCATTAGTAGGAACATCCAGGGCAGGGTTGTGTTTTTCCTACAAACAGCTCATTTGGCTTAATTAGCAGAGCGCACGGAGCCATACTAAAAAAGAGTTTTACTTATAGCTTGTTAGTGTGCCTCGAGAAAGAGAAACTGTTTCGGATTCATGGGGTTTACTCTACGTTGACCCATGATCTTTTCTGCTGCCTATGGGGCAAACACAAATTTGATTAGATAATAAAAAAAAAAATAAATAAAAAAATAAAACAGCTTTGTTGAAACTACGCTCAGGGTGGTGATAGAGTCAACCATTGGATGTGATCCAGGTGGGCTCATGGAGCAGGCCGGGAATCCTGTGTTTGGGCCAATCGAGTCTAGAGTTGAGAGGGTAGGGGGACTCCCTGCCCCCCCCCCCCCCCCCC
>BLXT01004129.1:1316456-1326456 GCA_019648995.1 Plakobranchus ocellatus | reverse complement strand
CTGGACACCCAACAAAAACATTCTAATGTTATTGTCGGTTACGTTAAGTATCCAAAGCATTTTCTTTGATTGGACAACTTGAAAGGGGAAGATGTAGGAGTTCATAATGTATCATGCTATAAAAACTCTCTTTCTCTCTCTCTTTTCTCTCTCTCTCTCTCTCTCTCTCTCTCTCTCTCTCCTTCTCTCTCCTTCTGTCTCGCTTTTTCTGTCCCTCTCTTTCTCTCAACTCTCTCTTCCCTCTCTCTCTCAATTTTCTCTCAACTCTCTCTCTCTCTCTCTCAATTTTCTCTCAACTCTCTCTCTCTCTCTTTCTTTTCCCTCTCTCTTTATATCTCTCTGCGCTTTTGTAAACTTTTCGCCATAGACAGAATGGACTGACAGGTGCTGGGCATGAACACTGGTCAGGTTAGCTTTGTGACCGATGTATCAAATGGAAAGGTAAACCACACCACTTTCTACTAAGCAAATATTTACATCTAATTTGGCGTGGGCTTGTTTTATTGTAGACAATAACATATGTATATTTCATACTGTAATATTATATATTATGAAATAGATGAAACAATTTCGAACCCGACTGAAAGAGTTCTTGTCATTAAGGGTCCCGTTTGTGTACTGAGGTCCCTCTATGTATTTGCATGTAAATTAAATTACGCACATTTACAAATGCGATCGCTTTTCTTTCTGTAAAACCATTTTTTTTTACATATTTCACACTTTCTCTTCTCATTTTTTTCCTACGCCCCCACAATCCTTTCCGCGCTTCTGTCTCAAGCATTATTCATGTCTCAAAACTCAATCGTGTCATAAAAAGAAAATTAAGAAATGGTGATAAAAATTTCAAGCAATTTTTTATCTCGGTCGCATTGATTTGTTTTGTATACGACAATACAGCACTAGTATGTTTATCTTAAATGAGATGCCTTTAAAAAATAAGTCCCTTTTTCACAAACCGTGCAATGGTGAAGCTGTTGGTGTGTGTGTGTGTGTGTTCATTGAACATGTTTTGTCGAGATCAGATATCCTAACAAGGCAGATTAACTTTCAAGTAAAATATCTTACTTTATTCTGATTAGAAAAAATGTTTGGCAGCAACGGCAAACGCTTGCGTAAAGTTAATTTAATTATAGATTGCTTTCTACACGCACTTCAATTGCTCTTTTTAAAAAGAAAAAAAAAAGAAACAAATAAAAAAAAGAGCAGCTCATATGATTCAATAGTCACGTTTTTGGGAAGAAACTAGTTTTAGATTTAATAATTAAATCTATTTTCTGAATTTTACGATGCTAAAAATCGAAAACGGGTATAACGGGATCTTACGAAGTTGTACACTTTTTTGGAAAAGTAGATTTTAGCAGGAAACATTAGCTTCGATGCTAAAGCATTCTTTGCGTGATTTGAGCCATTGATACTGGGCTGAACACTTAATATTTATAAATACTGCCTCTCTGCCACAATAAGACCTTAAATGAAACTAAAGGACCAGGTGTGATATAATAATCTCTTTTCTCGTAATTATAAAGCAAAGGTAAAATAATATCGTTTAGAACAGTCAGACTCGTAAAAATCCGAAATGAGATTTGTGTGTAAGCAAATGATTGTGGTAGAAAACAGCATGAGCGAAAAACAGTGTTAAATTAATCGGTTGTTTACAAGTTTACAAATGGCAAGGAACCAAAAGGTGAAGTGGAATGAGAGCTAAAAGCTCAGACACTGGCACAGAGACAGCTATGATGATGAGTCTGACACTTTCATTTGGTTCTTGTCAGACAAACAGCAAAGCTTTGAGACAAAGATAAACAAAACAAATTGTTTAGTTCTTGAAATTCAAGTAACAATTTTTTCAAGGGGGTGGGGTGGTGTGTGTGTGTGTGNGGGGGGGGGGGGGGGTATCGATGTAAAGAAATGCACGTGTTTTGTCTATTTCAAAATATAGCATTAGTGAAACACTTTTTAACAATTTTTAAATGCATCGTTCAAATTGTAATACTTAATAGAAAATAGAACGCCCTTTTGTACGTCATCTTATTTTCATGCTATCATTAGTTTTTGAGAGAGAGGGGAAAGGGGACAGACAGAAAGAGAGCGTGAGAGAGAAAGAGACAGAGAGAGAGAGAGAGAGAGAGAGAGAGAGAGAGAAAGCTCAGAGAGAAAGATAGTGCGAGTGAAAGCGAGAGGGAGAGAGAGAGAGAGACGAACAGACAGAGCGGGAGAGAGCATGAAGGAGAGGGAGAGAGACTCACACACAGCGAGAAAGAGACAGAGAGAAAGGCAGACTGGTCCCTTCATAAAGTTTTATATTAAGACGGTAAAGAAGTTTCTATACAACAATGTAATGCTTGATCAATTAAATACCCACTTGCTTTCCTAGTCAGTGTCTCGATTATTTTAACTTTATTTTATGCAATGAAGAGCAAAAGTAATGGACACTAATTTAACTAAACTTTAATAGGACAAGTTACTATCTACAACGATTTGTTTTATTGAGCTAATGTATAAAAGGAAACAGATATGAAACAAAGACATTCTCATAGTTAACCTGACATTGAGCCGTATTATTATAAAACAGAGAGAATCTATTGATACCGATAATGGTGTTTCGAATCAAATTTTATTCGCATCACCCAAGGGCAGTCGACGATCACGACTAAATGATTTTTACGAATTCAATAAAACTTTGGATGTATAATTTCCCCAATGATTAGATAAGTATCCCCCAATATAGGCGAAATAAATGGGGTAGATTTTATTATTTTTTTTTTTTACTTGGATGGTTTGTTAATCTCAATGAATTTTCATCGTGTTCATGTTATAGAAGAAAAGCAAAGCTTCGGGTTGGTTTCTAAATCATCCAGCTGTGGGTGGCATAAAGATATTTTTGCAATATCAATAATAAATCATATTGGCATTTTCTTATGTAATGCCTGTGTTCTTTTTTCTGGAAAAAGCGTTTGCCTCAAAGACAAAAACATATGGAAGATTTCTTTACGAGTGATCTCTTCTGTAATGATAAGATCACGGCTGCCATTTTATGGGATCAGTGGCAATCATAATGGTAGCGAGAGACCTGAAGAGCTTTCGGACAGGCTTAACGGTAGAAGAAATCTATCAAAAATATTTTATGACTTGGGGGGCAAAGATCTGGCTAGGGCTGCCTTTCATGCCCTCTATATTGAAAACCTACACTTTTGAGGCTATTTCTGGCTAGATCAGAGTGAGCCTGCGATAAGATATGAAGAAAATAATAAGCACTATATTCAGTTCGACCATAAAAGCAGCTTATCTTTTACTGTGATTGAGGGGAATAACGTTTGGATCATTGTTTGTGTAGGTTATGACAATAGTAGCGGGAGATGACTTTGAACGTTACTTGTCCGTTTTGCTCTGGAATCATGGAAACGCGTGAAAATTGAATATTAAGGTGCAATTTCAAAGCTTAACTCCTCAGTTTTTCCCTTAAAAGATTTAAAGATTAGAAGTAAAATAAAAGGATCGTCAGGACGACTTTTTTAAAATCAGTTTGCAGTTACAATATAGAAATATGAAAACTTTAAGCGAAAGACTTTATTCAAAATTAAAATAATAACTTTTTTCACTACATTACTCGATGTTTTACTACCGCGCTGTGGGACGATATATGCATTTTAAAATTCCATCCTGACAATCTGTGGCTTATTGAGGGGAAAAAAAATCAATACATTTTCCATAGAGAAAAGTTTTCCAGTAGGAAGAGAAGAAAGGACAATGTCATAAAAATTGTTTCGACAAAAGTCTGTTTTCTATTTCTAAAAGATATTGAATATTAATTATTTATGTCTACAATTTGTGAGCTTTTTATAAGCAAAAACAGATTAGCAGCTAATCTTCTCTACAACGAAAATAAGAGAGGTAAGCAGTCTCGATCTGTGGGAGTGTACAAGATGAAGCAGTAGGAGTTTTCATCTTGTATAGTCATCATTCTCTGTAACAGCTCTTGCTATGATTCCATCCGCACAATTGTCTGATGGGCTGGCCTGAGAGTCTGAGATCACAGTGCTGTAGGCCTGCTATATCCACAAAAAGCAAACCAGTCTTGATTTAAAAATGGGCTTTTGTAACCGTAACTAGATCTGTCTTATGGAGTTACAATATTATGGTGGGATCAGATAGTGATCATTCTGTAATGTAATATAGTGTAACATTCTCTCAGCAGCCTGTGATGAAGTAAATTGTTTCATATGATCCATCGTGGATTCATGAAAAAAACAAATGTGCCCGTTTCTTACACATTTAGTTTTCTTTTCTTTTTTTTTTTTCAATATTTTTTTTTCTAATTTCCTGCATGATTTCGATGGAGGTGTTTCAAATGGTAAACGGAGTCTTATATCTAAACTTTTTGAGGCATTGATGAATCTATCGCTGGTAGTGAATTTTAACCGGCCACATAAGTTCCCTGTGCAATTGAGGGCGGAATCACTTACTGTTTAACTGCTATTTCCGCATTCTTTTTTATATTCTCATTTTTAATTGATCCTCTGTGTATACCATGTTCTGCTTCATAAAACCCCAAGAAAAGCCGTATCAACCACGCCCATAAGCTGAGCCTGGTTACAGCGTGAGTTATGGCCTCTTGTCTATACAACCCCGCCCTCAACCTGCGCTGACTAGGGTTGTGATATCATCTAAAAAAATGAATGACTCTTTCAGGCATAAATCATACCGCCTCTCTTATGCACTGCTTAGGATGTCCTGTCACAATTAGTTAAATATATCATCTGTGTAGTGGTATACAATCCTGTTAAATCTATCACAATTTCTTTACAAATCTCTTTCACACAAAAAAAATATCTCTAAATGTTTGCATTAGTGCATATAGCTCGTCCTTTACATGTTATCACGGGGTTTAAGGTCCTCAGCAAGTTAGTGCCTCCACGGCCGGCTTGATTTTGAACTCGGCACAGAAAGCACCTGCAGATTTCAAGCTGAGTTCGCCAGCCCCTGTGCCACCGATGCCTTCACCTCGTAGAGATGTTTCTCTGTTTTGCTTTGAAGAAGAAGTCAATGGCACAGTTGATTATGAATCCGCTTTGAAATCTGCAGGGACCCTTCTGTTGCCATCAATACCGTGCCCTGAAAGGGCCTGAAATTTCAAGATCACATTGTTGTGCACTGGCGATATACAAAAATCAACCAACCAATTTCCACTTTACATTGTGACGTAACTGTCATATAATGTCTACTAAAATACTTTAGAACAAGGTATAACCCTTGAGAAACAATAACGGACAACATTCTTTGATACATGTTTTTCAATAAGGGCGCTTCAGGTAGGGACAGTCTTCATGCAAGCTACTGGCAGTTACGCTGGATGCTCTGAGAGGAAATGATTTCTTTTCAGAATATTAATAAACTGCAGATATGTTGCAAGGAGTTATGTACATTATTGAATAGAGTTTTTCATAAAACACCCATCGCACTAACTTTGAACATTATTATCTAACCTAACAACCTTTTTTTTTTTTTTTTTGTAAATAGGTTCTATTATATTTCTTGTGTGCTTCAAAAGAACAGTACTGTTTAGTCGTTACCTTTGGTTTTCTTTAGTAATAAAGAAAAGCCCACGTTAGAAAGAAACTTGAGATCCGCCCTCTTTATCCCACTGTGTACCTATTGATTAAGGATGAGAGAAACGTTCTTAAGAATATGAAAAAGGAACGTAAAAGCATTAATATCCAAACACTTCATCAAACATATTTCACTAGAGGGACATTAAAAAATAATGAAAAAGAGTGTCGCAATCGTACCGAAACTCCCACACACAATGTGAAACTAGTATGAAAAATTCATATAATTTTCTCAATGTTCTCTACCTACACTCTTCACAACCAGTCAGTAGCTATCCTGGTTATGTTACCTTACGATTATTTGATAAGTGCGCCATCACATGTGCATCAACTGCGCCGATAGGTTTGATTTTTGTATATAGCCAGTCCACAACAAGGTGATCTCAGGCTTTCGGGCCCTCCGTAAGGCCAGGACGCTGGTGGCGGGGCTCGAACCCGCGACACTGCACCGATATCTGGTGGTGACATAATATCTTGCAACCTGTGACCTAGACTTGTTCTATGAGGATGTATATTTTCATTTCAAAAAATTTTAAACTACCAACCGAAAAGGCATGAATTCATTTAACCTCAAAATAAAGACTTCGTCATACTTTCAAGGCTTAATCTGTCTCACATTCTGGAATGTTTATTGCACATTTTTGGATACAAGAGCGATATTTCGGTTAACATATCTCTCCTGATATGATTCTCACATTTGTACAACCTCCAATCATTTTTCCTAAATTGTGAAGCAGAAGATGAAAAACCAAATCTTCATGGCTTTGAGCCGAGCGGTCCATTAAGTCTATTTTCTCACTTTTATCTGTACATACTAAGTTTGAGATAAAACTAAGATGCACATAAAAATAACAGGGGAAAATATACAAGTACAAGGTTTAATAATCATTAGTTCTAGAATCTATGCTGCATGCAGATAACTTGAACATGCTAAGATAGGATAGTGAAAAACAACTTTCTCAAAGAAATTATAACCAGAAATATGGTGATCTACCGCAAAAGACTTAGTGCCGCCGGCGGGAATTTCCAGCGGTGACGCCTTTTACGACCTTAACCTGGTCTGGCATGTGGTTTCGCCGAACTGGAGCATTAAATGATGTAAATACTGAAGGGCGCTACATTTGATCTAGGCATATAATCTATTCACTATTTCGGGTCTTCGAATTAAACCAACATTTCCAAGGCGCAGAATTCTACGCAGAATTAGAATCACATTGAACAATTAACGGACTAATATTGTGCTTCTGAAATTACTTCCAGGGGAGGTGGGGTATGGATTTTTAATTTACCGCGAAGAAGGGAGGCGAAAACCATATTTCTAATTTAAATTAAGCAAAGCGATACCAATTTACAGAAAAATAATCCAGAAATAAGTGACACATTTTAGTTTGAAATGTATTCAGTCTCTGCACAAATGCAGACTGATAATAAAAAGCATATCTATATTCATATAGTAGTCTGGTGAGAGTTGGTGTGAGGGAGAACATTATCTGTGACTTAAATGCTATAATGAGATTGACATTAAAAAAAAAACCAATAAAAAAAAAACTGCAAGACACAAATTTTGACATATTAATAACATAATTAAATTATTACATAGCATGGTTACAAATGTAATTTTGATGCCAATGTATTTGTATATTATCGGCTAAAGACCTTTTTCTGTGAATATTATAAGCTAACTAAGAAGATTACATTTACTGCAATAGGATCATAAAATGTTTAAAATTAAATGAAGTTGTACGTAATTTTACATAACGTAAATATGTCCCCACTAAACTTTGAAATTATCACATTTTCATCCCGAGCATAAATCGAGCATGGACTTCTAGCTGTTTTGATAATAATACTAATGCTCTAGTTCTCTCACAACTTGTCGTGCGGACCTGTAAGTGACAATGTTTAGGTAGATTTAGGCGACCATAAGAAATGGTCTACGATGAACATCTTACTATAGTTTAAAAAATGTGAATTATAGCTTAAATTTCTATATACACCAAGATTTGCATATTATGATTATAAAAACTAGATCTTTTAATTCAGATTACAGGATTTAACACGAACTCGAGATCCAGATCTCTTTTCTAACTGAGATTCTTCGAAAGTCTTGGACAGAGGTTTGAATTATCTATGCAAAACAAATAAAGAAAAGCAAATTAAAAAAAAACAGTCATATATTGCAGTGAACCTACTAAGTCTCTGATTTCTGTGCTGAACCAATACAAACAAACCAGAGTTTAGCCTTTTAAAATAAATAAGGTTTTTTCTTCTTTACAAAAATTACACAACGAATTTTTTGTTTTACCTCTTCAAATCAATTTCCATCTAACACGCAGAGAAAAACTTTTAGTATCTTTTATTTAGACATTTCTGAAGGATACATTGCAAATTAACGTTAGATAGCACTTAGTTCGAGGTTAGGCATATTTTTTAAGCAACTTTACTAGACTATCAGCTATCTTTTTTTGCATTCCCCACGCAGTACCTTACACATCATTAAATACACACATACACACACACACAAACTCACTCATCCAGACCTTCAAATTTATTGCACAAACACATTATTTGTATCGTTAAAGGATAAAATTATTTCCTGTGTTACATTTTTTCCACTCGTTACGATGAGATGCTATTCCTAATTGTGACGGGCTCTGTTAAATAGTGAAGAAGTCTAAATGGGCATTCAACTTCCAAGAAAATCTAAATATATTGCAATTTTTTTTTTATTCCCCTTTCATCTTTTTGCCACTTCAAAATGCTAAATAAATGGTTTCACTTAAAACAAAAGACAAAAAGCAGTGATTTACGTTTGTGGTTGGAGGTGTAGACAAACGATTTCCGCCATAAGAAAAATGATTTATTGGGCAGTTCTAGATCTGTACAACTCTCTTCACAGAAAACGGAAATCAATATGAATATTTTTACTTTACAAAATAAAATGATTTATTTGCAAAGATTTGCGCAAAATACTTCCAGACACGAAAGAAATATATATATATATATATATATATATATATATATATATATATATATATATATATATATATATTTGAGATTGTAGATTTACACATATGCTTCTGTTCTTGAAAAAATTAAAAGCTATTTGCATTTTAAATTTTTTTTAATATAGCACCTGTAAGCTTGACAACAACAAAAAAATATTGATTTATTTTTTGGAGTTCAAGGTTTAGAGAAAAGTACTGATTTATTTGCAGGTACAAATGCAAAGCAATAGTCACAGGCAATGCTTTTCTTTGCGGTTCGAAATCTTCAGGAAAATGTCTTCTTTTTAGAGAAAAGAAATGATTTGTGTGGACTTCATGAGTGAAGAAAAAAAAAACCGTCCACATCTTGGGAGGATATTAACAGAAATCAATGCTTATCTAGTTCATTTAACAGGACATTTAATATGACAAAATAGGAGATTAGTTAAAAAAAAATAATCAAGTCTCCAAATCGCATATAAATTGGGGCGACAATTTTTTGTACACTCAAAGAGTTGATTGATTAGAGCGAGATGCAGTCACCAACAGACAAAATAAATACAATTTATACACAACAATTGCGAGGCTCAGTTCCTGCAGTGAAGATATCAATAATTCCCATTGAAAGGCTTGTTTCAACAAACAAAAACTGTTTTAGAAAATAATACAATCGCTACAAAGCCTAAGTTCACCCTTGCCGCTGGGAGTAAAGTGTACCTAACTATTCTTCGGATTTTCTTCTTTCAATTTCACTTCTGTACAGTATTATTACATCAGTTGACAAACCGTGAAGAGAATTTTTAGGTAAGCGATTGCATACGAAATGAAATCTCAACCATTTGCCAGCTGTGTTAATGCATAATATATGATAATTATTCATCAATCATCCATTCTTGTTAGGTTTCTTTCTTTTTTTTACTAAGGTAAGAGGAACAAAAAGTCAAGTTTACGGCATCTTTGAGTCATAACTTTAAATAAATGTTCTTAAATGAAAAGCTTCAAGTTTATAAACATATTCTGTTAAATTTAGAAGAATCTAGAAATGTAGAGGAAAAACTGTTACAATGGTTTAGCTCGTGTCCTATATGAAAAAAAAGTCATAAATTTCGACTAGTGGGACTTATCAAGTGCAAAAAATGTTATGTTGAACTGATTTTGTGAAATCTAAAAATGTTTTAAAATTTTAAAAATTAACATAAAAATGTTTTAAAATTTTAAAAATCAACATCAATCAGGTTTGTATTGTTTCCAGCCTACGATTTGATTGCAGTTACGAGTAAAATGAATGCACAGAAAAAACAAAAAAAAAAGAAAAAAAATTCATGGAAAACGATGTAAATTTTAAAATCTCAAAAACGAAAACTCACCATTTGTGTGTAGCGCTCATCACATTATGAGAATGTTCAC
>BLXT01004129.1:1130308-1145806 GCA_019648995.1 Plakobranchus ocellatus | reverse complement strand
TTTGTTTTGTTTTGTTTTTTTCTTGTTAATGTGAATTGAACTAAACCAGCTCCAGCCAAGTCATCTCAGAAAACAATGTAAACCTTTACGATTTCGGGACATCAATATAAAAAAAAACTTTCTAGCATGAATTTTCGAATTTATGTTAAATTTTAGACGCTCTCTTACCAGCGTGTCCATTGTTGGTTACATTGAGGACGCATTCGCCGGACAGTCCACTCATTGTATCAAAGTGGTCAAGGACAAAAGGTGGCAGGTCAGGATCAAAGACGCTAAGGGTAGAGGGTATGTCTATTGGGGATTGTCTTCTTCCTCCACACTGGTCATAGTGCAGATGCCAGGAGTCAGGACCTGGTCAGACAAACACATTAAGACGTAATGGTGGTCAGCTGTCTTATAAATGTAATAATAAAATAAGTTTTAAGCAAAACGTAATTTTTTTGCAAAACCTGCTTAACTGGTCTTTTCTTCCAGCTAACACAGGCAACCATTACACATCTGTAAACGTTTAATGTAGAGTCTCCATCTTGCAGTTGGTAAAATCCACTGAAATAACCACTAAGTAATGGGCTGTCACAGTTTTATTAGTCTACATGGTGGTAAGAAATCCGGTTGAAAGAGTTTTGTGAGGGGTACATCGTCGCAACAGATGTGCAAGGATTTAAAAAAAAATTTAACGAGTATATCTAGTTGGTGGGCTGATATCCTTCCTTTTTTTTCGCGCTTATTCTCCTTCCTTCTCTCACTCTCTTTTTCTCTTTTTTTCTGTCGATCTCGATGTCACCCCTCTCTTTCTCTTTCTCTCTCTCTCTCTCTCTCTATATATATATATATATATATATATATATATATATATAGATATATATATATAGAGATCTGTGTGTGTGTGTGTATTGCATAAAATATAGATAGATAGATAGGCAGAGAGAGAGAGAGAGAAGATACAGATATCAAGATACAAGGAGAATCGGAAAGACAGGTGTATACATATAATCAGAGACATAGGGGCATTTACAGACATTGAGAGAGAGCTTAATACAGATACTTGTTTTATGCCATAAATTTTGGTCTCTGCTGTCATGATCTCAAAGGCAAAGGCATATCAAAACAGAAGCCAGATATGCCTTGAGCGGAGTGGGGCATCACTTTACGCCCTGGTCTGACAAGACCTACGATCCTGAATTCATTTTATATAGCACAAATGAATATTGGGTTACCTTCAGCGCCTTTGTATGACCAGTGGTGCTTGCTCATCACTGGGGCTTCCGGTCCTGAATTGATGGAGAAAGAAACGAAAGTCAGTTTCATGGATTGAAAAATGATTGAAAACGATGTAAAGTGTCATAAATAAAAATAAGGCAAAATAATTTAATGAATCTGGTCAATAGAGTTGATTCTTGCAAATAGGTCAAATTAAATTATAGGTATCAAAATCAAGCCTATTTTTTTTTCCTTTTTCAAGAGATACCAATCGTGCTTGATCTGCTACCTTGCGTTGAGGATACAGGATATCACCAGCGATAATGTCGTGAAGTTTAGAAGGCAAATTTTAATCAGCATGTACCTTTTTTTTCAATATTTGGAGTTCTTCTTTAGGTGCTCTATGTGGAACCGACTTGGCGATCATTTTCCTCCACAAAGGCATCTGTTCCTACCATTACCTATTGCCCATGGGTGAAGACTGCCAATAAAAAGTAATTTTCTGTCTACATCTAGACAAGTCTTCAATCTTCCAGTGATTGCTAAATGTTTTAAACCAGTGTGTGGGCAAGTATCTTCTAGAAATTGTTGTTACCGTATTCTTATGGTTAAAATTAATTATCCCTAAATTGTAGCTTCTTCCAGTAACGATTCAATGGACTTTTTTACGTCCATGATATTCTCATCATTCCTCTGATAAACCACATTTCTACTCCCTCAGTTTCCTCTCTTTTTGCTCATTCGTTGTCCAACACTCACCTCCATATAATAGCACGGATCATACACATGTTTTCATTACTTTTCTTTTTGTTTCCATACTTAAGTACAGTTTGTCAGAGTTGGTTTCATTTTTGGAATTTATCTTTGGTCATGCCTGTTCTCTTTTTCTTCATTTCACTTGTGCATCTACCATTTCATATTGTTCGGTAGCCATGATAATATTTCAAACTCGTAATTTTTTTTTAAATTATTCATCAGATTCTGCTATTTAAATTAAATCATATGCATGCCTAAGATTATCAAAATTTTCTCCACTAACTTCAAAGCCAGAAATATCTCCTAGATTCCTCATGATTATTTCACTATTGTAGCGTCTCACTCTCACAATTGACACTTACTTAAAGCACAACCACACTGACCTTTGACAATTCCTAAGAAAACGGAAGCAGATGAAACAGACAATAACAAACGTCAGTCATCATTCTTTTCTCTCTCTCTTTTTGAATCGAATTAAAAACCAAATTAAAGATCCATCACTTGTCTGCCATTATTGTAATTGTAACACCGTTACAATTGGTGACCCCGACGTCTCTCAACGATTTTGTGAGTTAGATCTAGCATTCAGTTTCCAAAGTTCTAAGGCTAAAGTAACAAAGATACTGTAGTTCAAAGACACTCGTGACTAGGCTAGATCTAGATCTAGATCTAAATCCAAAAGCTATTCATCGTCACACAAACCATGGCGGTAGAAAGCGTTGCATTAAAACTTCCAACCTTTTGGGTGTCAAGTCCATTGGCATGGTTCGCCCAAGCTGAATCCCAGTTTGCCCTAAGAAACATTTCTTAAGATGACACGAAATACTACCATGTCGTCGCAGCGTTAGACACCAACACAGCCAACAGAGCACTATCTGTTCTCACATCGCCCCCAACTACAGACAAGTATAAGAGAATCAAAACATTTTTAACAACAGCGTATGGCCTTACAGACTGCGAACGTGCAACTGCCCTCCTCAACTTGAAGGGTTTAGGAGATTCCAAGCCATCTGAGTTAATGGATAACATGCTCTCCCTGCTTGGGCAGCACCAGCCATGCTTCATATTTAAACAGATTTTTATTCAGCAGCTGCCAGAACATGTCCGCACCCCACTATCTGTATCGGATGTGTCAGACTATCGTACTCTGGCCCGTGAAGCTAATAAACTTTATCTTGCTGGAAATACATGCAACACAAACTGTCAATATCAAGTTTCTCAAAGCACAGACCCAGAGCCACAAATTGACGCAATCTGCTGGTATCATCGAAAATACGGCGATAAGGCTAGAAAATGTCTTCCCCATGTGTCAGACACTCGAGCGAACCAAGAAGAAACCAGGGAAACGCCAGAACGGGCCAACAGTAGCATCCGCGTCTGCTGGTCCGCATGATCCGCAGCTATTTTTAACAGACCGCAACACAGGGCGTCGTTTCCTGGTGGATACAGGAGCACAAGTGTCTGTCATTCCTCCAACATGGTTTGACAAACATCACGGACAGCGTGGCCCACCCTTGCAAGCAGCAAATGGGACGTCCATATCCACATATGGATCTCGAAACGTTTCGTTACGTTTTAACGAGACCACCTACGACGCCCGTCTCATCATTGCCGATGTGAAACGTCCACTGTTGGGTGCTGATTTTTTCCGTCGTCATAACTTGCTTGTGGATCTTAACGGCCAAAGGCTCATTGAGGCAGACACTTACTTGTCTTGTCCATGCTCTACCAGTAGAGTAGCAAAAACTGAACTCGCCCCTATCGAACGCGACAGCAACAAGTTCCGCAAGGTTCTTCAGGAATTCCCAGCCTTGCTACAACCAACTTTCACTTCAACAGCTGTCAAGCACGATGTAGAACATCACATCTGCACCACAGGCCCTCCAGTCCACTCCCGAGCTCGCCGCCTAGCTCCTAATCGGTTGGCCGCAGCAAGAAAGGAATTCATTGAGATGGAGCGAATGGGGATTATCAGAAAGTCAAACAGCCCATGGGCCTCACCACTTCACATCGTAGCGAAACCCAACGGGGGATGGCGCCCATGTGGAGATTACCGGCGGCTCAATGACGCGACCACACCTGACAGCTATCCCATACTCCATATCCATGACTTTTCTGCACAGTTAGCTGATTTTTTCAAAGATAGATTTAGTGCGTGGCTATAACCAGATCCCCATGCACCCTGAGGACATATCCAAAACAGCCATCATTACTCCATTTGGCCTGTACGAATTCCTACGCATGCCTTTCAGACTAAAAAACGCTGCTCAAACATACCAGCGTCTGATGGATACTGTGCTTCAGGGGTTGACCTGTGCTTTCGTGTATCTCGACGACATCTTAGTAGCAAGCTCATCAGAACAAGAACATCTACAGGATATCCGCTCAGTATGCAGCCGCCTGCAGGATGCTGGACTTGTGATCAACCTTGAAAAATGTCTGTTTGGCCAGAAATCCTTAGAATTCCTCGGCCATAAAGTCTCTCAATTTGGGTCCATCCCATTGCCATCAAAGGTAAAGGCAATATCAGATTTCCCAAAACCACCCACAATCAAAGGCCTGCAAGAATTTCTCGGGATGATCAATTTTTATCACAGGTTCATTCCCCATGCTGCATCGCTTCTTCTTCCACTTCACGATGCACTTCGCAAGCCACAACCTTGCCAACTCATCAACTGGACAACAGAAATGGACAATGCTTTCACATCCTGTAAATCAGCCTTGGCGGAAGCCACCATGCTCAGCCACCCCAAACCCAACGCACAGATCTCCCTTACCACAGACGCCTCTGAAGATGCGGTTGGAGCTGTACTGGAACAGTGCGTACATGGCGTGTGGCAGCCTCTTGCGTTCTTCAGCAAACGGCTGCGCTCCCCAGAACAGAAGTATAGCACATTTGATCGAGAGCTGTTAAGCAATCAGACACTTCAGGTTCTTCTTAGAGGGACGGTCATTTACTGCATACACTGACCACAAACCTCTCATTGGCGCTATGTCTAAACTCTCCGATCCATGGACATCACGCCAACAACGTCACCTTGCTTTCATATCGGAGTTCTCAACAGACATCAGGCACGTTTCCGGAAAATCAAATGTGGTTGCAGACTGTCTGTCACGCGCTGCCCTCAGCAATGTCGTCCTAGGCATAAACTATGATGCAATGGCTAAGGCCCAAACAGAGGATAAAGATGTCAAAGCTTTCCCCACTGCAATCACAGGTCTTCGCATCATGCCATTCCAAATCAACAACTCAACATTGTTGTGTGATGTATCTACAGGTCACCCTCGGCCATTGGTTCCCCGTAGTTTCCAACGTCATGTCTTCGCAACCATCCATAACCTTGCACACCCAGGTAAAAAAGCAACGGTGAAACTGGTATCACAAAGATTCGTTTGGCATGGTCTAAAAAAACAGGTAAACCAATGGACAAAGGAGTGCCTTGCATGTCAACAGTCCAAAATCCAGTCCCATGTACACTCACCAGTGGCCAAAATACTAGTACCAGCAAAAAGGTTTAGCCATTTGCACATTGATCTCGTGGGACCTTTACCTCCTTCTGAAGGTTTTTCGCACCTTTTGACCATCATCGATCGACCACACGCTGGCCAGAGGCAATTCCACTTAGCGGCACGTCCACCACCGACTGCGCAAGAGCTCTCATCAGACATTGGATCTCTCGCTTCGGCGTGCCCCTCAATATAACGTCTGACAGGGGATCTCAATTCACTTCGACACTTTGGAATGAGATAGCCCACCAGCTAGGCGTACAACTTCACAGAACCACAGCTTACCACCCACAGTCCAATGGCCTCGTTGAACGCTTTCACAGAACTTTAAAAGCAGCGCTAAAGGCACGCCTCCAGGGACCTAATTGGGCAGACGAGCTTCCATGGGTCCTTCTGGGTCTCAGAACTGCCCCCAAAGAAGATTTCGGATTGTCCGCTGCTGTGCTCGTTTACGGAATACCTTTGAGTGTTCCCGGAGAATTTATCGACCCCACCTCATAAACTGTAAACGCATATGCCCCAAATGACCCCTTCTCCTCTTGTGTTCAAAGGCTTTCACCCTTTCCCACTTCCCACCATGGCTTGTCCTCATCATCTTCTGTCCCTCAATCCCTTCGGGACTCAAAGTTTGTTTTCATCCGTAACGATAGCCATCGTGGTCCCCTCCGGCGTCCATACGACGGACCTTTTCGGGTGGTCGCCCCAGGTGATAAAACATTTCGCATCATGGTTGGAAGCCGTGAAGAAGTCATTTCAGCAGACCGTTTGAAACCAGCTTACGTAGACCTCACTGGTCCGCTAACGGTAGCGCAGCCTCCACGAAGAGGACGTCCACCGCTTCAACAAGCAGAACCAACGAACCAGGAGAACGCAGCGGAACTTGAATCTTTACCGCCACGTCAGCAGTCACGTTCGACACGCTATGGACGCGCCGTCCATCTGCCACCCCGTTTCAGATGACCACAAGGCCAGTGCTGGGGGGAGCTCTGTAGCGTCTCACTCTCACAATTGACACTTACTTAAAGCACAACCACACTGACCTTTGACAATTCCTAAGAAAACGGAAGCAGACGAAACAGACAATAACAAACATCAGTCATCATTCTTTTCTCTCTCTCTTTTTGAATCGAATTAAAAACCAAATTAAAGATCCATCACTTGTCTGTCATTATTGTAATAATTGTAACACCGTTACACTATGAAGGTTTCAAAGATCAATAACATTGCACCCCCTGCCTTACTTTTTTTTTTTTTTTTTTGGATAAATTTGCAATCATTTGGATCCCAACAGATGCAATTTGATCCTAGTATAGATTTATGACTCCTCTCATAATTATTATTTACCTTAAATCTCTAGTTTTTTCAAGAGATACCAATAGCTGAAAAGATATTTGGAATATATTTGATATATTGGAATTATCAATGAAGCAGAGATGGACGTCTTTTTGCATGTCTATACACCTTTCCATAATCATTGACATTTTGATCTATGACTTCATTAGGTGACTTTTTTTTCTGACCATTCTTCTTCTACCTCTGAGTCTCATATTTGTTTTGCACAGTTACAGCAAATGTGTCTCTAAGCTTTTTAGCAGATTTGAGCTGCTCCGTTTACAATTTAGGACTGGCCTTTTATTTGTTGGGTTTTTTTTTTTTAACTCTCTTAATTTTTAATTGAATTTCATACATGATTAGAACGTGGTTTCAATCAGTGTTTTAGTCCCGGTAGTGATTTGTATGATTTGTTGGTTTAGGAATCGTTTCTGATGAGAATATACTCTATTTTGTTTCTATTTCTATCACGACGACTCCTCCATGATCACTGCCGTTTAGGATGGTTCCGATAACTAGTGTTTGTGATGGTAAAACCATTGATTTGGCACCGTTCACGTAGCTTACTATGGATAAACGTTGTCCAAATTAGGATCTTCCGCCCTTTGCAGGTCTCATTTTAAGTCCCACTGAATTCCACTACCATCCTCGTTCATCGTCGATTGTCCGACGGATACATCATAATGTCATACCCAGGACTAGAAAATTGATAAGTATGATGAAATCCTTACGCAGTAGCAGCTTGTATCAAGCAGGCCTTGATCTCATGGCCGGATGGTGACAAAAGACTGAAAAGTAGGCCTAACTTAAAGATCTAGTTGATAGATATATAGGCAAGGTTTTGTAAAACAGTCCAGACAAGGTTTTGAGAATCTCATGAAGGCAAAGGAATCAAGAGTTGAACTAGCCTTGTATATATAAAAAAAATAAATTGAAGATACTCTTTTCGTTAAGGATGGCTGCTAATCTCAATTTTATGAAAATTGCGTATAATTAATTGGATACTTTTGTAATGCCGCATCTTCTTAAGACGAAACAATGTAATCATTGACTAGAAATCATGATGCTTTTAGTTTGTTTATGGTTGCATTTCTTTTATTTTTTTTTTTTTTTTGTAGCGGCGACAATGATAATGGTGATTTGATGGTGGTGGTGGAGGTTGTGATAACAGTGATGGTGGTGGTGGTAGTTCTCATGTTGGAATTGGTGGTGATGATGGTTTTAGTGTTGGTGGTGTGGTGAAGATGTTGATAGCGCTAGGGGTAATATGTAGTTAATGGTGGGTAATATGTGGTGATAATGGCAGTGTTGATGTGGTGGTGGTGATGATAGTGTTAGTGTTGGTGGTGGTGTTGATATTGGTGATGGTTGTGGTATTGGTGATGTTGAAGATGATAGTGACAGTGTCGGTAATGATTGTGGTGACGATGTTGGTATACGTTCGTGGTATTTTTTAAAGAGGAAGAAGATGAGGGGCGATATTTTCGTGGCCTTAAATGTGAAGGAGACCTCTGTCGCTGGTTTTTGCCCATTACAAAGAGCTACAAAAGATTTGACATCATCAAGTAGTAACAGTGTCATACATAAATCAATTCATCGGCCCTTTCGAAACACATATTCTCGTATGTAGAAAGCGCAACAGATAGAAAGTTACGACTTTGTGATTGTGCTATTGCAATCCTCACGGCTAGGTTTATTATTGCACCTCTTTTTTAATGAATTTGTGTTCTGACAAAACGTCAGTGTATCTCTCTCTCTCTCTCTCTCTCTCTCTCTCTCTCTCTCTCTCTCTCTCTCTCTCTCTCTACATATATATATATATATATATATATGCGTGTATTTGTGTGTGCATGTGATACATAGATATAACAAAGTGGATTCAGATATTCAGGAAAGCAATAAAAATAGTGTGTTCGTTATTTATGTCTGCATAACATTTATTCAAAGAGATGAATTCGAGAATCGAAAGCATATACAATCAAACTGACAAACGAAATAAAAGCTAACTATCTATCCTATCCAGTACGAGTAGCGACCCAGTCTGCCCCAAGCCTACCTCTTATTGTCCTTCATCCTGTTTTTGCTATTATTGATTTCTATTTATAGCCTCTACTCCACCTGCACATAATGATGATGCTAGACTCAAAGAAAGTCTTTTTAAACATAGTTTTGTTTGCTTTGGTTTGGTTCTTTACCGTGATGTACATCACTTGCTTTTCAGGTAGCAAATGCAATCACTGCGCAAAATTCCGTAAATCACCGTAAACCAGTGCTGAAGAATTAAATTTTCGATCCCGCTAAGTAACGCAATGGTGATGCATACCACATCCATTATCTAAATTAGGATCTTAGGATTCGTCTCTGGGTTTTTTTATGTCTTTTGAGTGTTAAGCTCGACTTTCCAGATTTAGATCAAGGTCCAAGAGGCTTAACTGTATTTTGGTTTGGTTTCACCCATTTCCTCCCCAGCATGCCTGGCCTGACCACTACTGGCGATAGACCTGCTGTTCAGGCTGCTTCACTCACGTAAGCACTGGGATAACGGCCGAAAGTCGGTCCCTTCCTGGGTGACAGAGATTAATTTCTAGCCAAGGCAGATCTGCTCTTTTCAGGCCATCACCTTTAGTCTGGGGTCACACTGTCCCCGAATGGCTTGACTCGGACAGGAAGTGCATTAAAGTTTACGCCAAATGACACCACTCGCCCGACTTTGCCTGTTTGAACTGAAGGTAACGTGGCGTAACTGACTGCGGATGGAAGAGTGCAGAAGAAATGGGATCTGACCCCAGTCCACTCTTAAACCTGCAAAAAGCCCGAGTTATGGCATATACAGTCATCACCACTCTGAATGGCACTTTCATGTAATGGCTTGCTGGCTGGGGTCTTTTGTTCACAGTAGTTTTGAGATTATTTATTACAATATAAGATTCTTCTCCTAGTCTTCAGTTATTTGCAGTAATATTGAAAATGCCTTTTGGGGGGAGAGGATTTAAAGACGTGTTTTTTTTCTTCTTCTCTTTTTGAGTGTTATTTTCGTCTTCTTTTTTATTGTTGTTGTTGTTGTTGTTTTTGTTGTTTATGATGATGATGATCTTTTAAATGATGATGATGATGAAAGATATTATATTAAAGGGGCATAGAATGACAGACAAATAGACAGAAAGATAATAAATAGTTAATGCTCTTTTTTCTTGTTGGAAGATCCAATCTATTTGGGATATAAATAATTATACATTCAATGAAATAGACATGGAAATAACTGGTACTCAGTCACAATGTTATTCGGTCAGAAGAACACTGAGCTATAGAAGAATACACAAAAGAAAGGCAGACAGGACAAAAACAAATAATGCCGGCCTGACAAAGAGAGATATGAAGACAAACGAGAGCAGGGTCTAGAGCTAAATACCAAAAGGTCTCGTGACTGTCAACAAAAAGAGGTTTATAACTAAAAACAACAAAAGTGCAATGGAGAAGACGGGGGCCATGAGAAAAGAATATAAGTATCAAGTGAGGTGAGAAAAATAGTTGCATAAGCCCGGGAGGATTCACAACAAATTTGCGCTTGTTTTTCCAAGGACAGAGGGATAATCTAAGGATGTGACAGCGCGGTGTTATTCAATTAAAAGGTTCATCATCTGTCTTTGTGACAGGTCGCTCTTGAACCCACAAAAGAGAAACACTAAGTATTATTTTTTATAATTAGCGTCATCATCATCATCATCATTATCATCATCATCATATTTTTCTTCTTCTTCTTCTTCTTCTTCTTCTTCTTCTTCTTCTTCTTCTTCTTCTTCTTCTTCTTCTTCTTCATTATCATCATTACCATTATCCGATTATCATCACCATTATATCCACCACCACCACCATCACCATCATTATCTGGATCATCATCAATAAAATTATCATCATCATCATATTATTATTATTATTATTATTATTTTTATTATTATTATTATTATTATGTTGTTGTTGTTGTTGTTGTTGTTGTTGTTGTTGTTGTTGTTGTTGTTGTTGTTGTTGTTGTTGTTGTTATATTTTTCATTACTATCATTTTGTTCACCATTTTCCACTATCCTCATTACCAGCACTACCACCATCATTCTCATCATCATCAATAACATGCTCTTTGTCGATTTTCATGTCGGCTAGATGAGAGACCTGTCCTTCATGCTGGCATCTTTTTAACCGTGGGTTTTGAACTAGAAGAAAGATGAGTGCCGGTTATAATACGGAAGAACTATAGGGCTCCGGCTTTGGGTGTACTGTCTTCCTATAAACAAGGGACATTGCTTAGATAGGATTGTGACGGGTAGTGAGTTGATTCAAAATAATAATTTGAATTATCTTGTTAATTTCCATTGCCAGCTTTATCTAGAGTTAGGCCTAGGGAGGAATGATTTTTAAATGCAGTGTATTCAATATTATTCCAATGTTTTCTCCATCCCTTTTTTTTGTACTCTCCGATAAATTAAAAGCTTTCAAAAGCAAAGTAATTGCAAAAAGCATGTAAATTATAAACAGACTTTGTTTCTGCCCTTCACAGATTGAGAAACTTCTAAACCTCAATCGCTTTTCAGACTTTCTTCTTTAACTCAAATTCCCTCCTCATGTCATGCATACATACCAAGATATAGGACTTGTTCAAAATAGTATCCTTATTACAGTTTGACTTTTTGTCTGTTCTCTTACAGGAGTGATGGAAGGTTTAAGCCTTAAATCTGTGCGAGGAAATGGCCTGTTGCTCTTTTAAAGGAAAATGGGGAATGACTAGAGTAGATAAAAGTGGCATCTCTTGGATAGCCTAAAGTTCATTCATCTTCTAGTCCTTTTAGTTTCTTTATCAATTTGAATCTACAGGAAAAAATTATTCATGTCTTACTTAAATCTAGAGATTACAATCTTAAAGTAAATACTCAAGTGTAAATATATTATAGGTCTGGATCCAATCAATTTGCTACGAAAAATCTTTAAATGGTATTCTTTACAGTTAACTTGGTTTTTTTTTTAATTAAATTAAAGATTAAAAATACCACATAATATCTGGATTTTCTACTAGTTGCCACATAGTTGGCGAGATCATCAAACTATCATAAAGACCTGAAGTGCAGAAATCAACCGAGTATTGTATTCAACTTTCTTTTTTTTTTTTTTTAATTTCCCAAGTATTACTGTCATAAGGAACATGCTATAAGAAATAAGTAAAAAAAAAATGAAATTAAGATTGCTCCTGTGGGCATCTTCTGTGTAGCTGAAGAAAAATATTTCGTTTTATTAGTGAGAACAGCAGTTATTGAGAACAAAGCAGGCGCAATTTCAATTTTTTTTTTTAAATATTAAACACGTATGGCACAGCAAAATAAAAAGAAAACGATGGATGATTTAAGGGGAAGAAAATATTACATAGGTCTAAGAATGTTTACATGCAGGTTTATTTCTAAAAACAAAGACGAGAGTTATTCAATCTTTTTCAACCTAGTGTTAACAGTGTGAGGCTTATCATTTTGATGACCCCGCTTCTTTTTTAAAAAACTTGTCCTACATTTTCTTCCTTTTCCTTTTTCTTTGCCTTGCTTTAATTTACTAAATTCATCAGTACAAAGCCTGAGTTGTTCCTTTTTGTGTAAATGTCAACGTTGGGGGATTTAGCCGGACCTTCTAATCGTCAGGTAGAGGAAAAAATTTAACAACGGTTGACTACATTTCCTGGGAAACCTGCGAGCGCCCCTTTGTTTTACACCTTATATTTGCCCCATCTAAAAATAGTTGCGAAGTGACAGGTTGCCACAAGGGCAAAAATGTGTGGGTGAGTTTGTTTTTTTTTTTTTTTCTCTTTTGTTTTTTTGTGTGCAAAAATGAAGGCTGGAGAGAAAAAATACTGAATGTTGCAATTCAAGAAAAAATACTTTAAATTTATTCTAGAAAAAAAAATAATTGTTATTTTAATGATAGTTACCCAAAGTTCCCCGTTTGAGCAACGGAAAGTTCTTCAGAAAGTTGTTTGTACATGGTTTTATGAAACAGTTTTACGAGGAATTATTGCAAGCAACAAGAGGCTAAAAGAAATCAACGAATGCAAAAAGGAATTACTACATGATCATCTCTATTTCAATCTTAATTATCAGTTATAAAATTGATTTAGATTTCATTATTTTTTAAATTTTTCTATCCAAATTGGCATGCAGTTATACTTTGCTCAAAGAAACGATTTTTAAAAAATCAATCTCTTCTTAAGCAATGGCAAAAATTTTCAGTGGACAAATGCTATAATGAAAAATCAACTATACAGTCTTAAGGGGAAAAAAAAAAAACCTTGAATACAATTTATCAACTGTAAATAAAAATACTCAGAAAGCCTGTGAACGAAACCTGACCTGATAAAACGCCTCGAAACCACTCCAAATGTGTTAAATGTCCCATGTTTTACACTTCAGTTTTAAGTTTCTTCTTTTCACCTTCCTTTTCACCTCCATATCAAAACCTTGAACCTCACAACATATGCACAGAATCCTTCCATACTCAACCAGCGTTCTGTTGCAAAGTTCATCGATTGCTTTTTTTTTTTTTTCTTTTTCTTCAGCTCTATCATTCATTTAATATGCTCAATCGAACTGACAAAACAATGAACAATGATAAAATTAGATGACCCTGATTGGGAAAAACATAATAGAACTCATAACTGGACGGCAGTCATTTAAAATGTTGAAGATTTGGAGTGAAAAACTCTCAATAATTAAAACGGGGTTTTGTTTTTCGATGTCGAAAAAACTCCTAGATAAAATATTTGATCTGATTTCATGTTTTGATATGACGATAAAGATAAAGACGTAAATAGTCCGAAAAGAGAATAAGCTTTCCTTTTAAAGAGGCGGTAGAGTACTAACAATGATTATTATTTTAGGCCTTCTTGAACTATGGTAGGGGCTTAGGCCTACATTCTATACATGATATATAATGGTATATTATATGTTACGCCAAAGAAATTAATTTAAAACAAATCGGCTCAGGTGATGTAATAGGAAATATATTTGAATATTGGTCAGGGAATAAATATTTCTCTCTCTCTCTCTCTCTCTCTCTCTCTCTCTCTCTCTCTCTCTCTCCCTCTCTCTCTCTCTCTCTCTCGCTCTCGCTCTCGCTCTCTCTCTCTCTTTTTCACTACATCTATCTTCTACCTATCTATCTATCTCTATCTTTCTTTTCTCTTAACTTTTTTCATCCCCCCCGGGGCCAAAATAAAAAAAAAAATTAAATAAATGCATAAATAAGACAAACCCCTTACTTCTGCCAAACAAAGTTTTTTCCCAAATGAGATTTTTTATCTCACAGAAAAGATATATCTACTTGCTATGAGCAAATAGCACTTTGCATAAATACAAACTTGCCAAGCAGGATTTTCTTTTCTTTGAATTTTGTTTAAAATGCCTATCTTAGAGTTAATCTTTTAGTACTGTACAATTCTTGAGTAAGTTTCTAAGCTTGTAAACAGGTTCCGTATATGTTATCTACACTTGGATTATAGCAGAGAGAAGCCCAGTGCTTCATGAGGCATATATACAGAGTTAGTGAAAGTTGTTTCCAGTCCATCTGTACATATGTTGTTTTTTTTTATCACAAAGAAAAGTTTTGTATGTGCGTGTATATAATTATGTATATCTGCACACCAACATATGTATGATATTATTATATAATTATGAAGTTACTAAAAAAGTTATTCTTAGGAAACAAAAGACATTGCCTTGTTAGACTCTTATGTTTATGTGTATGCGTGTGTGTGTGTGTGGAGGGGGGGGGTGCGTAGGTTTGAAAGGAGTTACAGAATTTAGAAACAAGGACTAGGAATCTGTGACATATTACTTCTGTCACGAGTATTAAGAAACGCTGGCCTTCATTCATCACATATTTGCCCTATTAGTTATTTGTCAGAGCAAAAACAACTAAAGACAAAAACAACAATAATTTGTTTCTCAACAAGGGGCACATAGTTAGCTTGAGGCATATATGACACTAGATTTTCAATGTTTGATTTACTGCTGTCTTCAAGGCATTCTTTCTTTCTCTTTCTCTCTATCTTTATCACTCCATCTCTCTAATGATGATAGAATTCAGAGAAAGAAAACTCTACCCTGGAAACAAATGTAGCATGCATGTCAAAAAATCTACCTTTGTAAGGGGAGAAAGTATAGCATTGCAAGCTTTTACGGTCATACTTAAGCCAGCGGCCTTTGTGATAGATCCGAACTCTCGACAAAATATCTCCTGCTTTCCCACAGCGAGTTTTCTAACGACTGCGCCACGAAGACATTTTCATATGGTTTGACACATTTTTGTAACAAGTTTGTGTAAAGTTTCAAAGTCATAGATGTCCGCGCCTTTGTTATAACGTTGCCAAGACTTAGAATGTACGGATCTCTAATGTAAGTAATGACCATGGGCGTCCGATATCACATTTAGTAGTGCTTGAGTTTAAGTGGAAAGCTACAAAACCCAAAATTTTACATGATCAAAAACCTGTATATTATATTCTTCTTCAAACGAATTTCGTTTTCATAAAGTTCGTCTATGTATTGTAGTTACGATGGAAAAAGAAGCACAGCAGGCATAGCAGTAGCATTTCCAGCATAAGTAGTAGTAGTAGTAGTAGTAGTAGTAGTAGTAGTAGTAGTAGTAGTAGTAGTAGTAGTAGTAGTAGTAGTAGTA
>BLXT01004129.1:1048713-1067370 GCA_019648995.1 Plakobranchus ocellatus | reverse complement strand
TTTATTTATTTATTTATTTATTTATTTATTTATTTATTTATTTATTTATTTATTTGTTTATTTATTTATTTATTTATTTATTTTATTTATTTATTTATTTATTTATTTATTTATTTATTTATTTATTTATTTTTACTATGTAGTAGACCTTACGAAAGATCTAAGCTTATAATCTAGACTGATCTAGATATGTAGATACTAGACCTAGTCAAGAGGCAATGACAATATTATGAAAATGTCGATACAAATTAGCGTACCCACCAGTCCTCTTAAAATAAAACATCCATGCTTAAAATCAATTTTAGCAAATAATCAAATTGACGATAAAAAGAAAAAAAAAAAGAAAAAGAAAGAAAGAAAAGAAAAGAAAACAAATGATAGATGAAGCCCTACATGAATCTAATTTGAAAAAGATAAATGCATTTGAAATCAAGCGTATAGTCAGAGCCGAATTAGCTCTCCCTCTTTTGGGTTCAAGGGAAACAATTTGCTTGACGGGCACCAGTCCCTATTGCGTCCAGCCTTTATGACCTAGGTGGTCCCATGCTTCTCTGCATCCATCAAACCGAATGCTACTGGAAGGCAGCAAACAACCAACAAAAAGTTTCTGTTGATTTTTTAATGAGTTCGTAACCCTAGTCATTATGCCATCTCACTCCAGTTCCTTTAATTGATAACTTTTAAAAAGAAGAAGCATGTAGTAATAGCACAGAGTAGTGGTATTAGTAGCAGTAGCTTTACTGGAAGGAGGCTAACCAACAACAAAAAGTTTCTGTTTGACTTTTCAACGAGTTCGCAACCCTAATCGTTATGCTATCTCACTCCCGTTTTTTTTTTTTTTTTTAATTGATAACTTTTAAAGAAGACGCATGTCATAGTAGTAGTGGTGGCAGTAATAGCAGCAGCAGCAGCAGCAATAGTAGTAGTCCTAGTAGTAGAGGTGGTGGCACTGAGCTAAAAATATTTTTAATTCAGTGGATGGTGGCGGTGGTAGTAGTAGTAGTAGTAGTAGTAGTAGTAGTAGTAGTAGTAGTAGTAGTAGTAGTAGTAGTTTAGTAGTTTACATGGACCGTAGAAGGGTCCAGTTGGATTGCACTGCGCAAAAAAACTGCTTGAACTGTATGTGAAACAATCATTTTTCAGGATTCCATTCATGGTTGTCAGAGACGCTAAAAATCGTCAGTTGATCAAGCTAGATCTGGCTCTAGATTAGATCTCGAATGTATGCTGAAAGTCTAGAAAAAAAAACCCATAGCTTTTAAGTTTTTATAAATGTATATTGACTACACTACAGTTTAGACCTGTAGATATTATTGTAAATCAACACGTTAGTCCTGCATGATAGTCAATGACAGGACGTGAGCAAATCTACGTATTTTAGTTTAAAAAATAGGACCTACTCATTTAGACCTATAGATCTAGATCTAGATCAAGTCAAGATCTAGATTAAATTAGAATATGTATGTTTAGGCCTAAAGTCTGGATTTTAGGTCTGATTTCCTAGATCTAGATGTAGAGTTTAGATCTGGTTGGATCAGTAAATCTGAATCAATATCTTGCTTTTTTTTTTTTTTTTAACGGATGTAAGATGTAACTGACAAAGATCTGTTGTTTATCATCGTGCAAAAAAAGCGAATATAACTTGAACAGATTAGACATAGGTACTAGACTCTAGATCTAAGTCAAAATAAAAGTTTTATTCCTACGTTCAGTTCTAAACTATTTAGATTTAGTTTTGTTCTAAAATTAATTTTCAAACGATCTTTATAGATCTAAGATAAATTCAGGTGACTAGATCTAGGTCAAGATTTACCTCCATAATGTAAATAGCACTTTCTAAACGTACACTATACAGGAAAGTGCTGTGTTCATACTTGTGATATGGAAGGCAAACTAAACAATTTAATAAAACTGAAACTGACAAAACTTTATTAATCAATAAATTTGATCAGATGATGGGCCCAAAATACAAGGTTTAATCTTCGTGAGACCATTTAAACAAAGAAATGAATAGCAAAACTAAAAGTCTTTATTTATCTAGATTGTGTCTTTGAGAGGAAAAAAAACCATCAGCAATCATTTGGTTTTTATTAGTTTTGTCACAGGATTCACATGGGACAATTCTGAAACTGGTGCAAATGAAATTCTGATTGAGTTGTTAAATTATATTAAAACTACTGAAAGAATCTTTTTTCCTTACAGACTGTCTCTGTTAAAAAGACAGACGGGGACAGCACTATCCAGCAATGGCATATTTGTTAGGCAGCAAAGCTTGCATAGAGAGTCTTCTCATTGATGTACAAGATATTCACTGGACAGTCCGTGATATTATCTCCAGAACTGGACCTTTAAACTTTCGTTCCTGGAAGTTTCCAGATCAGTCTGCTTGTGATGTTGATATAGATGACCTGCTTGATCTCTATTCATGTGATGATGATGATGACGATGATGAAGAAAAGCAAGTTGCTCACATTGCCTTATATGAGCTTGTGATTGATAGGTACTTTTATTTGACTTCACTAGCTCTTGCTGTTACTCTGTAATTTTCATGTTTAACTGCAAAGCAGTTTTGGAGAGTGATGTTGGGGTGAGAGAGTAAGTTTAATTTTAACAAATAGTTGAGTATTGAGTATTTTTGAATTGACTTTCTTTTTTCATAAAGATATATGCTCTATAAATTTATAAATTGCAGTACAACTATCATTTCTTTTAGTTTGAGCAGCAAACCCTATGTTCTTGATAATGTCCATTAATCAATATAAATAGTGTAAATCTTCGACATGAATCAGAGGCAGGAAAGAAAAATATTGAGAAAAAGGCAGTTTTGCTTAATTTTTGCCTCCTTATATAACATTAGCAAATTTAGTATTTTGAAAATTTTTCAAGTTATACTGTTACTCAGAGAAATAATCAACTCAAAAAAATATGCACCTGTGAAAAGCCGAAAAAAAAAGCCATTCTTTTATCCATAAGCTAATAAGCAACTGCAAAGTTTTCAGTTTTGTTTCATTTGGAATAATTTCAAAACAAATTTATTGAATGCATTAATATCTTGCTTTATCTAAGGTTTTTTTTTTTAAACTTCAGGTACTTGAATCTAGCAGCAATAACTTCACAGTCAAAAATATCTCCACAAGTCTTTCTTTGTCAACACTCGCTTTGGGAATCACATGCACGTTGAGGAATCTCAGTTTAGTAGTTAATTATACTTTTATAGTGCTATTGTCAGTTTATTGTCATTAAGATAATGACATGGCTTTACAAAGGGCTTGCAGTTTTTGAAATAGTCTCTTGGCAGGTTTTCACATAAATTAAACATGAATCAAAACTTTCCCATCAGGTTACTCCTTCTGGTTCAAGCTACAGCTAAATATGCAGACACATATTTGGGAAGTGGACAAATCTCAACCCAGGATGATGAGGACAGCAAAAAGGTGGCTGGTTCTGTTGGCCTTGTCGTCAGGCAGTTTTGGACACATCTGTCAAAGCTGCAAACTCTGTATCAGCAACTTCAGTCAGAGGTCAGCACAATTTAAAAAATAAGTAATTTCCTGTTTGATGAATATTTGTGATAAATATGTTTCATTAAGAGCAACATATTTTATTGCTACACGATAAGTTTTTCTACCTTTTTATCAATTTACTTTAGGTCTTTCACTTCAACTTTAGCATTCATATCTATTGTTAACAGCACTACTTATTGATATATTTGATATGAGAATGTTATATAATTCTGTACTGCAGAGTATTTGTGAATCAGCTTATTCAATAAGTGATATATCCCTCAAATGGAACATGGTTTTAGAAAAATATTATTTTTTAGTTCAATCACCTCAAATTTTGAAGCAAGTGATACCTGAGACCATCTGCAAAGGACAGATAAGAAAGGTTTGTGACCATCAGGTTAATGTCTGATTAAATATTTGTCTTAAGACCAGTTGTAATGAATGCTATGTTGCATTCAACGCTCTTAGGAAGAAAGAATTTCATATTCTTTTTTTTTTTAAGTGTTTTTTTCAAAAACTTAAAAAATCCATGTCTTACCTTGGAATCAATAAAACTCAATTTAGTCCATACCATTGCAATTCTTATATAAGAATTTTCAAATTGTTTAAATGGTTTCAAATATTCAAAATTTACCTTCTGGCTTATTTCAACTGATCTGTGGGCATTTTCTTGCAAAGCAAAGCTTTTAATACAAGTATGATTCTCTTGCAGAACAAGTCCAGAGAAAGTAAAATCCATCAGCTCGAAAAAGAGCTCCATAAACCCCCTGAAGGTGACATTAAGGACACTCATTCTGTTTCCTCATTACCACCAGTACTGGATGCAAATAATTCCTCCTACCCAAAAACTCCTGGAACTCTGGGCCTCATACCACCCAACAAAGCTGATATGATTTTCATGGGCTTGGCATCCCCATCTGACAAGCAGTTTTCAATATCACTGGACACAAACAACAAAGCAAGTCAGACTTATGACACATGCCTTGTGCCCTGTGAATCATGTGAGTTTGTCCAGAGGAAGATGCGGGAGGCAGGAGACATTGTTATCAAAGTGTGCTCAGATCAAGGCCTGCCTTGCTCTCTGAAGAAATTCAAAAGTGAGGTGGCTCATGTGGAAACACTTATGTTTGGAGATGTTTGCAGGTGGATGGCAGAGCAGAATAAAGACATTGCTCGTATTGGCAAGCAGAGTGAATTGCTCCAGGCGTCTATAGACCCCCTAAAAAAAGAGGTCAAGGCCTGTGGTAGAAAGGTTAAAGAAGCAGAGGAGAATGCAAAACTGTATGAAACCAATATGAAAGAGGAAAAACACACACAGGCAATCCTGCGGAAGCAGTTAGAGGTAAATGATGCTTACTCACTTGACAATTTTTATGTAAGGTTGATTGGATTAGGGATTCACTTCAAAACTCTTTTATGTAGTCGACTAATTTAAGGCAAGGTCTAGGATTAAAGTCAGAAATGAAGTTTTCTTTCAGAGGAAAACTATGAGAGACGTGTAGAAGTAAAATTTAAAGTAGGCCTTTTACTGTGAATAAGTTCTTTTGGGTCATATAGGTCATGCTGTATTAAAGAAAGTTTATGGTCGCAGTGGTGATTATATTGCCAATAGCATAAGAAGAAGCTCTCTGACTTTTCTCCCTAATAGCTATGTTCTGCGGTTATTTATTTTGATCAGGTAAAAATGAAATCACAAGAAGAACAGCACCAACAGTTGCTGGATGAGGAGGCCAGACAAAAATCAGAGCTAGGGAGAGCCAAAGAGAAGCTGGAGCAGGAGATGAAACAAGTTAAAAAAGAACTTGAGGAACAGGAGGAGAATTTGAAAGCTTTGGGTAACTAATCATTGTGCAGATGAGTAATTAACTCGCTTAAAGTTTGCTTGGTTGTAGTCTTCTTTCTTGTTATGTGTAAAGAAAAATGCAATGTAATTTAAATCATATAGAAGAAAAAAGGGGTTCTTGAAAAAATCTATTAGGAATTTCAGATAACTGCATTCTGAAGCTAAGTTTGTATTGTATTTTTTCAAAGCAATCCTCAAATGCAATCTTGCTAGCAAAGGAGTTAGAAAATTCAAAACCATAAGAAGGAGGCTACCCCAATGTTTAGGAAGCATTTGACAACACAAGGGTTTAGAGCATTTAGCAATCACAAAAAAGATTGAAGGCAAAAAGCAACAAGAGCCATATAAGATGAACTGAGAACATTTTTGAGTGGAGGAACATGATTGCTAATGTCTATTCCAGACAGGGCACCTAAAGAAAAGAGGATATTTGTTGGAGGATATATATTTATAAAATAATATAATCATTTCCTTAGTATTGTCTTTTGGATCCTGTTAGCTTGATGGAATGCTTTAAAAAAATATTCATAATATCATTCAATACATCTACAATGAGCACTAAGCTCCCTATTTAAAATTGATATTTATAATGCTTTTTTTGTATGAATTGTTATCTTGCCTAATTGAATTATTTTCAGTTAATCAGCATTTATTTTGTTTTGTTTTCTTCTCGCAGAACTAGAGTACAAAGTTCTGGACAAAGAACTGAAAGAGAAGTGTATGGTTGCAGTGCAAGTTGAAGGTCTTCAGGATGAAGTTTCCACTTTAAAGTTAAACTTGGCAGAAGTGAAAGAACAGTTAGACAACACAACTAAGGCACTGGCGCTGGAAAGGGGTAAAGGAAGGAGTGCCAGCGAGCACAATGAAGTAAGAAGTTTTAAAATAAGTCATTATTGTAAAAATAAATGCCAAACATTTCGTCTAAAACAAACCTGGATATGTTCATATGTGTTCCTATTAAGGGAATGAGTTTTTGGGCTTTTCATTCTTTTTTTTATTATTCTTTTTTTTATCTTAACACGGATTCAACGTTATCTGTATCCAGTTTTCACCATCAAGCCCATCATACCAAGTTGTATCTAGAAGGCTAGATCAGAAAGAAAAATCATCCTTTTCTCATTCCATTTAATTTATGCAATCAGCACACAAAAATTTTCACTGACTTGCGTTTGTAAGCAAACTGGTGATGAAGGGAACAGGACAGCAGAGTCTCTTGTTTGCCATGCCTCAGTCACAGTAAAGTAGATCTAAGTCTAGATATATCTCAGGCCACTATATTTAAGGCACATATGATTATATTTCTTGAATATCATCTAAATCATAGTAAGAAATATGGGGAAAGAATACTATGCAAGAATAATAAATATGAAAAAAATTAAATGTTTGAACTACACAATCTGAAAACTGTTGGGTGGACACAATGTGTAATTACTGGATGCAACATGAAACATTCAGTTCCAGAAAAAAAAATTAAAAACATGGGCCCTTTCGGAAAAAAAAAGTTAAAAACAGAAAGGTGGGATGGGTAGTGAGGGTATGGTTGCAATTTATTGATCAGATCTCAAGTTGCATGAAGAGTAAAGCAAGCATTTTTTCTCTATGAGCCGCGGAATCTATAAAACAGCGCATACATCTACTACACTGCATAACAATCTTGATGGCCTAATTGCTGGGTATAATTTTTGAAAAGGTACAAATAGGGCAAAAAGTTCCACACTTATAAAGAGGAATCTAATTAAAGAGGTTGGCTTAGTCTTCATATAAAGACTGAATTTTCAAGAAATTGAGTTTTATACTTATTAGAATGCAGTGGAATGAAACTGGTTAACTATTTGAAATTGTATACTCATGAACTAATCTGTATTTTTACTTATTTAAGTTAGAACAAATGCCTCTAGATCAGTCCAAATGATTCAGTAGTCATTTTTAATTTGAATATTTTCATTGTTAAAAAAGTGTGAAATATTTTTTTTTCTGTGAGTTTTACATTGGTGAAAACTTTATGGAGCTAAATTAGTTCTAAGTCAAGATATGGGACTTTAAACTTTGTGAAAAAAAATTCAATAAAGGAAAAAAACAATAAAAAATGATGCTTCACAAAAGTTTTATTTATGGCATCTGATTCATTAAAGGATTGGTCTTGGTACAAAAGTTTGAGAACTGAAAAAGGTGCAACTCTCTTTTAAGTCTCACTTCTATATATATGGCAATAATACTCAATACACTTTTAAATGACATAATGCACTATTATTTTTGTTCTGTTGTTTTTGTTTTTTTCGATAATTTGTATTGTCCCTTTGGGCAAAAGATTATCTGCCTAAAATGTTTTGCCCTTTCCCAGTCTCTCCAAGCCAAACAAGAATCACTTCTATCTAGAATGGAGAGACTTGGCCAAGAAAACGAAAACCTGACAGAGCAAGTTGCATCTTTAGAAGAGCGTAAGGCCTCATTTGATGATTTATATACTGAACTAAAGATGGAGGCCAAGGATCTGCGCAAAAAAGTGAAAGAAAATAAGGTAGCACTTTACTCATCATTGACCAATTGAAGAAGATGCTTTAAGTGAAGTAGGCCTGCTATGGATATTTTTCCCTCTAAATTCTGACAACTAAAAATGAAGTTGCTATAATTTTATATCTGTGCTGCAAATTGACTTTATATGAGTTGACATAACTCATTGCTTTTATGATACTATGATTCTAAGATTTGAGTATGCTATAAGTAGCCTATATTAACACAAGGTAGCTTAGAGGTTAATGCAATAGCTTTACAAGTAGAAAGCTGCAGATTTTTTTCCTCTAAGTTTTATGGTTGTTAAATCCACAAACTTGAGCCCAGTTCACAATCATAGTTATTTATTCCTGTTCACTTAGTTGAGTTGTCATTATGTGTCATCTTTTATCTTTTGACTGCCAATTCCATTGAAAGAAAAGGCCAAAGAAGCAAAAACCTAGGACTATCACATTCTTTTTTACATGTATTGTTCACAATGGAAAATGACTTAATGTTTAGCATCAAAACACAACAAAACTTATCAAGAGTTACAATTTATATCCTCAGATTTCAAAGCTCAACAAAAAAAATCTTTTTTATGTAAGAAAAGGGCCTGGTTGTTCTCAAGCAGGGTTTCTGGTCCATGCTTGCCAAGTTTAACAAACTTCAACGTGATTCATACAAGTCATTTATATAAATATATAGGTCGAAACTTTTTATGTTGTTGACATAGCAGTAAAAACAAATGAAGTTGTATATAAAATTAATTTGAAATAGGTTTGTCTCTCAAACATTTAAAATATACAGGTGACTGATTTGAATAGAATCAGGAGTAAATGCTTTGAAAAAATAACTGAGAATTTGATATGCAGTTGTCACTCTGTTCTTTCTTACATTTAAACCCTAACTGCATTGTTTTTTACTTTTCTGTAGGTTATCATTCATAACCTTGAGTCAGAGAAGAAATCCCTTGCAGCCTCTGTGAAAGAATCTCAAGAAATGATCAGAAATCTGGAGTCAAAGATAGAAGAATCAAAAGAAAGAGAGAGAATGATTGTAGAATATCCAGATCTGAATGGGCCTGTAAATCCAGATCTTAGTGGTCAGTTGTGTTCTGTGTGTTTAATAATATGTCATGCGTTAAAACTAGGCCTAGCGATTTTTAAGATGAAAGTTCTGCAATGTTAATTAGTTACCCACTTGCTTTTTATGAAATGGACAAACCCAGCTGGCTGTTTTGGTATTAAGTATATATTGAAGCAAGGTATGTTGCATGTCAGGGAACAAAAAAAAATTAGAGCTTGGTGCGTACTTGTCTAATGAATAAATGATAACCTCTAATTCATTTGAATTGCTCCCAAAGCACATATCCTGCTTAATTGAATCATTTTTTAAATTGAATTCTGCTCCTTTTATTTTATTTCAATTCACTTCTTTTTACAAATGGCAATTTATTATTATAATATTTAGTGAGCACAGCATCTGTGGTCAAACTAAGGCTCAAACTTAGCGTCTGATTTGTCACATGACATTGCAGGATGTTTGTCTTTATCCAAACACTCTGTCTAACTCTAATCCCAACCACTTTTACTTTCGACAAAAAGAACCATATCTAAATAAGTTGAAGTAGTGATACTTTGGTTTTTAGCAGTATTGTGCATACTTAGCTTTTTCTGTGTGAGATTATTGTTTTTTTTCCAGAAGTTATTGGTTCTTCAAACACCTCTGTCCAAATGTCAATTTTAATCTTCAATCATAAAGTGTTAAAGTGAAGAATTGCTCATAAAAAAATAGAGCTATTCTAAAAAAAAAGCTGTGATAGTCATCACCCGTGTAGATGCAGGGCTTTTGGACAAAAGAGAGATAAGAATGGCAACTACCATATTATTATGATGAGTGTACAGTAAAAGGCTGCCAATGATAGGCTATGGTTAGTGTTCAATAAAAGGCTGCGAAGGATAGGCAAGAGCCCTCTGAGATGTGGAGTTTGGGTGGGAAGCCAGCAGCGTTATCATGAGAAAAGAAAAATGCTACAGAGTACACATGGATAAAAACCAAGCTTGGATGACAGCAGAGTTCTCACTGAGAAATTAATAAAAGCAAATCGAGCAAAGTTGAAGTTGAAAGAATCTAGAAGACCTCAAATGAAATAGAGAAGCAGGCACAGGATAGACAAATTTGAAGATCTTTTGTGAAAGATCTATTCTTCACTAAAAGGTTGAAAAGTTGATGACTTACTTTCAATAGCGTATCCTTCAATAAACCCATGTTTTCAAGATATATAACATGTTCTTTGATTAACTGTGTCTGGGAGGATAGGTATTTGATTTCAAACAGATGATTGCTTGTCTTGAGTTTAGTCCAAATGAATGGCAACTTCCATTTTGAGCATTTTAAATCATGATGTAACCTATAAGCTTTGTTATTTTGAAAAATCAAAATTCAGATATCTGGGCCAAGATGAAATATTTTTTTTTTATCTAAAGAAAAAGACTTTAAAAGGAGAGAAAAAGAAAACTGTTTTTTTTTTTTTTCGAAAGTGTTATATGTTACATCTGAAATCGTAATAATCAAAATGCAATCCTGCATGTCGCACAGGTACAGGGGATATTGTGCTGGACATGCAAAATCAGGTCAAGGCCAACAGCATCAGGATGAAATTGTTGGAGGAACAGAACTCTGGTCTCAGCCAGTCCATTCTAAAATTGACACATATGAGTTTGGGAGGAGGCTTTAAGGTATGAGAACACTGACAATTAAAGTCTTTAAAGCTGATAATCAGTTTTTAACTTCTTACAAGTATGGAAGGTTCCTATATTTCACAGTGGATTACTGCTATTATATTATACAGTGACAAGTTGATATCTCTAACAAATTAAAAATAAATTGATGTATCCATGCATCTACTGATTGATTGCTGCGACTTCAACATTGAATAAAACAAACTGGTTTATTGAGCAACTATCACCACCGCCACCAGTAGGCCATAATCACCACCATCACTACCACCTCAACATGAATACCCCAGAGTTCATGAAATAAGTTAATTTTTCTCCAATGGAGCGTGCAATAATGCATGCCTAGGTGTAGGTGAATTTTGGCTAACTGCAAGGAAAGTTAGTATTCACCTTTCACGGGCAACTGCATATGCATTAAATTCATACATAATATTAAAATATATTTACAACACAGGTAGTGTGTACTTCAGCCTTATTAAAAAGGAGCAAGCAACAGGCTCATTTTTTCTAAATGTTTATGCCCTCAGGTTATTCATGTCCATCTCTGTTTTGCTTTTTTTTCTCTAAATGTTTTTTATTTATTTTTAGCTTGTCATTTTAATATTGACTGTATAAATTATTTGCTTGCTAGAGTGAACCAAAGTCTACACCTATGCAACCCATACCTTTGTGGCAGCAAGATCGATCGATCAACGATTCACATTTTGGGTAGGTTAATTATGACTCAAATATGGAGCAAATCAACTCACTTTTTTTCCTTTTCATTAAATTTGTCTTTATGTCGTATAGCTATCATTTTCTCAAGTTATGTTTTTTTTATTATTTCATTTAATGTGAAATTTGTGCTGGTTTTTTTATCAGAAAAGCTATATCAGTCTGAATGCTCTTGAAAGATGTCCAAATTTCTATAACTTTCCTTCCAAATTTTTTTTATTGGACTCCCATATGTCTTGAATGTCTCAATGTTCCTATATGTCTTGACATGTCTCAATGTCTCAAAATATTTCAAGATAGTGCACCCTTCAGCTGCTTCCTGTTCAAAAAAATATAAAAGGATGCAAGGTTATGTCTCCAATAGTTTTGTGATGCCAATCTCTGTTTGAAACTTTGTTTGATACTTTAAAAAGACTGATAACGGTTGGAAAAATTGAGTATTCAGTTCAAAAAGTATAAAGATCTGGAGAACATATGAAAAAGAGAGTGCACATAACTGCTCAATTCAATGTTGACCCCTGACAACTCAAAGTCAATTGTAATCTTCAGGTCTTATGATTTTGAGCTGAAGTGGCATGGAATTGGTACTTGCTAGACACATTCAAATTGTGCAGCTGTGAAATAAAGAATGTTAAGGAAAAGGAGGAAAGTTTTTGAACTTATGGGAAAGACTCAAATCTGTCTGGGTTTTTTTCAGTCATATTAAATTAATACAGTTTTGTTTTCAGTTGGCATACCTTAGTTTTATCAACATTTTTCTTTATATTGCTTACACTAGAGTTTTTATAAATTATACTTGCATTTTGAGGAAGAAAATGAAATAAAGCTAAGAGTTATCAATTTAGGTTTAGCTTTAAAAGTGGATATTTATAAATAGAAAGATGTTGTAAATGAGAAACCCTATCATGCCTAACAGGCAAGTCTGATTCTACAATTAACCCTTTTAGTATTTTGTTTTACTATACTTTTGAAATCTTAGTTACTATATTTTAAACTTTGCTGCAATTTTTGCTCAACATAGTGTATTTCAAATCGCTCCATCTATTTTTATTTTGTTTTAATTACCCAGATATATATTATTATATACACCACAATTTACTGCCAACTAAAGCTTTCTTTGCTTTCAGTAAGTATTTGTCAGTAAATGGTTTTGTTGCTTTTTTTGTGTGTGTGTTTCAGGAATGAAATCAATTACTTTCCACACTCCGAACAAAGCAAAGTCCACCAGCTTGATCAGCAATTATCACTACCTCCCACTGTGAAACAACATGCGTGGACCTTTGATCGCCAAAACACAAATTCAGCCATAGACAGTCAACAAGGAAAGCATGTGTTCCCAGAACCATCACAGGAATTTGTGGTAGGATATGTCCATCCACCAAATGAGTTGAGTGGTAAGTCTGGTAGTAGCAGGCGGCCAAGCTCTGTTCCAAGACAAGGAAGACCATCTTCAGCTAAAACGAGAACAGTCAATGCCCCTGTCAATGCTACGCCCATTGGAGCTTACACACAAATGAAGCAAGCCCTTGGAATTTTATCTGGCATGGAAAGGCCCAAAAAAGGTAAAATTCAGCCAGCCTATTTCAAATGAAAATCACCCTTTATTATTTCTTTTTATTGAAGCTCTAGTTTTCCAATATCTTTTCCTTCAATTTTTTTTTTTTTTTTATTTTGATTACTTTAACTAAGAGTATTATATCAAACAATCAAGTTTTAAAAGATCAATTTCATTTTGCCTTAAAATTTACTGAATTTTTTTTTTTCTTTTTCACTAATTGTCCAAATTATTTTTTGATCTATTGCTCAGAGAAGCATCTCATTTTGGGAATGGGTTTTATTAAATTTGTAAAAAAAAAATACAATGTTGAGTGGAATATAAAAAAGTGATGAGATTTCTTTTTTTAATCATTGGTTTGACACCTACATGTTTACGCTTATTTTTAAGAACTTTACTATCACTACTATTATTGTTATATTATGATTATTATTATTATTATTGATTTTATTTTTATTTGCTATTATTATTAATATTTTAAAATTAGTTCTTTTTGAGAAATCTCCTTCTTACTCTGATCATCCTTCCTTTTCAGCTCGACCTAGCTCCAGTAAAATCTCTTCATCCAAGCCACCTATCCACATGCCACATCCTGAAATCTACGATGCACAAAGAGACAAAGGTCAAGACCATAGCTCTCCTTTCTCCTGTCCCCGTTGTGACAAAATGTACCTTAAAGGGAGGGACCTGGAAATACACCTTACCTATTGTGCCTCAGCAACATAGCTCCAGCTTTGGCTCTGTCGTGGGGTCAAGAGTTCATATATCAGATCCTTAGGGTACCTTGTTGTGGATTCACTTTATTCAAAGTATTCAGGAAAATTCATCATTACCCTCATCACCTGCATATGCACCACATGGAAAATCATCCTGATAATCACTTTGGGATTGGGAAGGTCATTGTTACTGTTCTTTCTTTTTTTTCTCAAACTATTGGAAAATCTAAATAATATTGCAATGAACCTTCTGGTTTGTCCATGATGCAATGGCGATACCTACATGAGTTGGTTTTTGCAATGTGGTTTTGTTTCGTTTTGTTTTTTTGTTCACTCCTTTAGTTTTTTTTTGTTTGTTTGTTTCTAACTAGAGTTTTGCCTCTAGCTGCAAGAACAATACATACTATCATCATTATTGTAATTACTTGCAACACACAATCTATGTTATATTTTTGTATTCATCACTAGATAAAGTACAGAATGGTCAAAATATACTTTTCTTTTCCAGAGAATGAGATTGAACACCAAGGTAAAGTCTGATCTTTTCAGTGACATTTTTTGCCCCTCATGGTAAAAATTTTCTTTCTCCGTTCCTTTTTTCAGGCCCCCATTCTGGTCGTCATCTTGAAATTCATCATATGCACACTTAGGTGTTAGGGCCTTTTACCCCTCCTAAGGCAAGAATCACCTTTCTATTGCCAAATTGCCTGGTTGCCTTGAAAAGTCACAATCGCCTATCACCTGATTTATGGGCTCTGAGTTAAGAAGACATAACTGCATTTTTCTGTTTAAACACTTGCTCGGCATGCCAGCAGTATGGCTCGTCTTTGCAAAAACAGCTTCGTAAAAAAAAAAATTGTCCTTAGCCTATTGTAATACATTCTGAGATACCCTACACTAGATTTAGAAACATGTTTTAAAGCACAGTTGGAGCAGTATTATCAAAAATGGAGCTAGTCGGGCTATCAAGCAACCATAAATGTAACCTAAAAGCTTTAAAATCTGATGATACATTAGGGAAAAAACTTATGAATGAATAAGCAATCAACATTAATGAATCAATTTGCACAATTAAAAATCTAAAATTGTATCACTGTTAATGTTCTATCTAGTCTGAGTTTTTTGTAAATAAATTAAGTCTTAAAAGTAAAAATTCAATAGCCTTGAGTGGCAACAGTTCAAAGTGGTTAGCGTCTCTTTTCAAGATCGAAAAAAAACTAAAAATAATCGTGTGCATAAAAACAATTGGTTAAGTTAAAAGTACATTCAATGTTATCTCTTTTGGGTCTGAATATTATTTGATAAAAAAAAAACATTTCACATATTTTTGTGAAAAATAAATTACCCAATAAACTTTCCCAGTACATGTTATAAGTTAGATTAGCAATGAGCAAAAACAACCATTATTTCAATAAGAATGCAAAAGTTCTTGCCTGACATTCCAAGGCAGCCACTTGTATTATTAACAATCTTTTCGCTAAGTATTGGTGATGAGTGATTTTAATTAATGTCTGCCTAAAACGTATTGATCTTATAGATATTACTTCAAATGTATCATATCAATTTGATAACTAAATTGATTTTCTTTGCCTGTTTATGCATGATAGCCCATCCACTGCGAAAATGATCTAAGGCTTTTAGGCCCTCATCACGACAGGGCATCAATGATAGGTTTTTACAGATTTTCAAGGGCGGATTCACTGGCAAGTGGTCCACAAGCATCCCTTGATGAATAGTATCTCTCTAAATTAATTTAGATTGTCAAAATGAGATGCCATCCACTCTCTTTCCTGTTTGAAATTTGTTTGTGTCTTGTGACAATGGGTTTTCTATGACAGTATCTTTTTTGTTGCTCTTGATATACTCAACTGTCCTTGCAAGTGTAAACCTTACATCATATTTGCAAATGTCCTAGCATTTTTCTGCTTTTGCAAGTGGAACAAAACATCAGCAGTGCGCAGTTAACTTTGGCCATGTTTTAGCCTTGTACATTGAAAAAAAAAATTTTTTTTTATGTTGAAGTCTTAGACTCTGGTTTTTCTTGTGCATCAAAGACATAGCTTTTTTAGCTCTGTCCTTTTTTTTAAATACTTATATCCTATCTAGCAATTAGTATATAATAAGTGTTGAAATGCAAGCCTGTTTTCAAACATAAGAAAGAGGCAGATTAACACGATATGAGAACAGTAAAGATGTAAAAATAGAAGAAGCAATTTTTTTTTGCTCTCAGTGTTTGGGCTGACAATGTGGTTAGCTTAAATCTTCCAGAAATCTTCTGGGCTGTTCTGTGCCAGCTGGTTGACTATCCCTTAGATAGCCAGAATGTTGTATCATGCCAAAACTTTAGTCTTTTGATTTCATTCCATGAACTGTATCTTAACTCTCTACGGCAACAAAGGTGCTGTTGATTTTGAAGTGTTTTCAGATTACACAGTACATTAATATATCTTTTTTCATTTTTTAAAAGTATTTATTGATGTATTAATATGTGAAATAAGATATGCCTGTGTCATTGACAAGAAACCAAGCCTATGATATTGCTCTGCTTCTCAATTCTCCCCTCTTGCCAATTCTTTGTTTTGTTAATGTTTACAATGAATAGCAAGAAGAGTGTCTTACGTAGCAAGATTTGATGCCAGGCTAGCCAAACAAAAGTGAAATCAGCAAGCGAGACCTTACTGTGATAATTTTCTTATCATGGTGGCTGTTTTTTTTATAAAGCCTAGCATGATTTGATTTTAAAAAGTGGTAAGCAATCGTTATAGTGTTATGCATATATGTAAATAATTTTCTTTGTTTTAACAAATTTTATAAGTTAAAAAATGTTCTAACAAAATTTAATTTACCTAAAGTTTTGACGTATGTGTATCTTTTAAAACCGTAAAATTTAGCACACAGTGTGTGTGTTATTATAATGCTTTTTTTTTTAATTTTTGGTACTGTTATCTTTTCTCACAACTTAAAGAAATAAAACACGTTTAATTGATTAAAAAAATTATTACATTTCCACATCTCCAGTTCTTTGTTTTTTTTCAAAGTTCACTTTTCCTGTGATAAACTTTTTTTTTTTTTTCGTTTTTTACTTTTTATTCATGTATTTACTAGAAATAAGATTGTGTTTTTTAAGAATTTATATTACCGTAGATCAAGCAATGTAGAAGTGTATAACAGGGAAGCAGATGAAGATTCAATATGTGAAAACTAATTCCTTCCTATGCTTACATTTAACCTCAGCCTCCTGATTGAGCCAATGTTCTAGCAAAGCCATAGCAAGAAAGAGACCAATGCTATTCTATGCATCAGGGGTGCGAGAAAGGTAGATCTATTATGAATTTTTTTTTATTTTCACAGCCATGAAACAAAAAACTATGACTATGCAGCGATAGTTCGACGAGTCATTTTCAATGTGCAGTCCAACTTTGCGAGAGTGTCAGTGACTTTTTTTAAAAAAGGAAATTTTTAAAAAGCACTTCCATCGTACTAGTAAGGTAAAGAGAGGACAGTGCAGAGCCCATGGCTTTCCAATAACCTTGATCGGATCTTATTAAATTATAGGGTTGAGAAGCAGAAACAGAGATATGTGACAGTCATGATATTTTTGGATGCATTATTTTTCAGCCATTTAAAAAAAAACAAATATTCAATAAAAATACATACACACACATAAACAAATTACCCGTGCTTCAATGAGCCTTCTTCACACCTCATGTGAAAATGACGGATCTGTATGTATCAATCACAGTCCTAGTCATATTTTGTTGTGTATTACAAAAGCAGAATAGACTAAATATTATTTTTTCTATAAATTGTTTATGTTAATGAAGATCCAAGATCCCAAGCAATGTAATTGTGAAGAAAGCTTAATTTAAAAGAAATCTCGGCTTTTCGACAAGGTTATAAATCTCTGAATACAGAGGACTTACCAAAGAAATATTTGTTATACTGAAATGCCTTTTTAAACACACTTTATGAAAGACATACCACAGTGATGATCTTTAGCTCGTATCTCTGTTATTTAGTGGGCGGATTGGGGTCCTATACTTCATAAGTGTGCACATTGCGCGTTCGCGCTGTTTTTTTTTTTTTTTTTTTCTTTCTTTGCCTGACGAGGCGGCCCTTAGGACGCAATGGGAGTAAGAGTGACAACGAAAAAACTTCCATGTCCACTGCGTGGAGAATCGATGTTTGGGGAATGGCTGGATGGAATGGGCTATACAGTGTATCCCTAAATATGCAGTTTGCAAAATTTGATGGTTCTTCTTTTTCTCATGCTCTTGATTGCGCTGGGCACGACCGGGTGTAAGGAGGTTAACTAATTCCTAGGATGTTGCGTGGATTTTGCCTCCCTCTGGTCCTTGTACTCGTGGGAATTTTTTACTTCCAGACATGGTTGTGCTGATGGAAGGTGGCTGATTGGGCAGGCTATGCTCATTAGGATATTTTAGAGGCAAACTTGCGCTAGGCAGCTCTCCCCACTGAGTATTTTTAAACTCTTTCTGCATATTATCTTCTCTTTCTCTCTCACCCTAGACATTCTCCTCTCTGTAGCTACTTATTCCTCCTGCATTTATATTTTCCTACTCATATCCCCTCCCTAATTATCCCTATCTCTCCACCCAAACTCCACTTCTCTAAACAAGATAGAAATTTTGGTAGTGTTTAAACAGTCATAATCCTAAACTTTCTCCACACTTCAGCATGAAGCCTTCTGTACTCTTAATATGAAATATACTCGTGTTACCCCATCTCTTTTCTTTTCATTTTTTTTTTTTTTAATTTGGTGTGTGGGTTGGTTTTGTTTGTTTTTTACTATTTCTCTCCCCTCACCTGCGCTGCAGCACTCTCAGATCCGTTTCATACTATTGATAGTTTCCCCCTTCATGGCTATGGTAGGGGAAACAAGCCTCTCAGCTCATAACTGGTAGATGTTGTAAAGAGCTGGACTCCCTTTCTCTTCCCTTTTCCTCCTCTAATTTATACTTGACGCTGTATTGTCTACGCCAAAGTATTTCGATAAACTTAGAGAGATGAGAGGTTGTTGTGATGGGAGCTTGAACCATGTGTAAGGAATTACATAGTGAAGGCCCTATTC
>BLXT01004129.1:1037868-1048681 GCA_019648995.1 Plakobranchus ocellatus | reverse complement strand
CCCCTTTTTTCTGTTCCCTTTTAAACTATTTGGACATGTTTCTTAGAGTTTAGAATTTTAATAGATAAAAACCCCAAAATCATGCTAATGATCAGGCTACATAAGTGGCACAAAAATACTGTGTCCTGTAAACGCACCTTTACTTAGGTCTAAGAGCTAAAAATGTAGCCTACGTCTGTAACCTAAGCATGCAAAACTTCTATTAATTGAGCATCACAATGCTCACGCAATGGTCTATACTTTTAGAAAAAAAAAAGTAGGTCTTGGCCTAGATTGGGTATACCCTTCTGGGTATTTTCAACTAGAGCCCCATTTTGCGTACTTCGGGTCTTTTTTATGGGGTTCAGACTCTAGGCCCTACTTCCAAGTAGTTCTTATTCTCAGCATCTGGCACCGATCTGGTACCGGAACAATCAACCGATAGGCCTACACTTTCCTTTTCTGGCAGTGAGCTGTCTGGGATCAATTTTAACTCACTCACACTAGGCTACTTGCAGCAAAATGGCAGACACACACGATCAGGCAGAGGGCTCAACCGCTAACATTCAGGAAAAACCATTGTATCAAAAAGACGAAGAAGGAGCAACTATAGATGATACTGATGAATGGAAACTTGATAAGTACAGAATCAAAGTTGTCGAACGAATGTAAGTTTTTGTTAGTTAATTAAAAGCAAATGGAGGCATGGGCAGGGATTGATTCATTTTCTTCTATTCTTAGAACGATCAGTCTCCCACGCAATATGGCATGGGTGAGATAGATCGAAAAAAGCTTATTTTGAAACGTAGAACGGAGTGATTTGTCACTGTCTTAAATTGTTTTAAGACTTGCATCAAGACTCGAAATTAATTTTTAGGAAACCTGAAGTGAATGTAGGCGTTACTGCTGATCTAGTACTGGACTCTACATAGTAGACTCCTAGAAGAATGTACATAGACTCCTAGAGGAATGTATACATTGCTGATTATATGGTGTGCATTATATATACATTTGTTATTTCAAGATCCCTAGATATCTGTTTTTTTAATTCGTTCAAGTTGCACTGCTTGGTTGTGGTGACCTTGCTCCAAAAGTTGAAAGTCACTGACATTTAAGGTGAAAGAGTAGTCTGCATATTATGAGCTGAGGAGTGAGAGTTTCAAGGAAAGGCCGACTTGTCTAACTTTTCATCTAGCTCAATCTTTAAAAAGTATGTGACTTGCTATAGAATGAATTGAATTACTAACATTTTTTACAGCCTGTATGTTATATTGCAAACAAATATAAAATTGTGTGTGTATGTTAAAAGATATATGACATTTGTCTCAGAATAAACACCCACTCATTTCATTTGATTCTTTTTTTGTTTCATGATTCTTTTTAACTGAACACCTTCTTTGAATAGAGATTTTAATTGTTCAAGAAGGGAAATTTTATTAATATTATTATTATTATTATTATTATTATTATTATTATTATTATTATTATTATTGTTATTATTATTATTATTAATATTATTATTATTAAAACATTATAAATTTCCTGTGAGCTTTGTTTGGCTCTGGATTTTGTTTTTTTTTTTTTAATAAGAAACTTCAGATTATTCCTTTTTCTAGATTGAACAGACAGCCAAAGTTTGATAAAAGTATACAGGAGCAGAACCAGTCAAATCCCAATAGAAGCATATATATATATATTTTTTGTTTTCACTCGCTGAGCCTCAAAAATCAAACTTTGACACATATATTTTTTACATTGAAATCTTTTGTTTTATTCTTTAGGTCTTCTCTTGCGTTCTATTGCTTAATCTTTACAATGATCTTTTTTTGTGATCAATTTAATTATTTGAGATTGATGAGGTCTTTGTAATCTTCTACATTCAAGAAATTTTTTTTTTAATCTGGAACAAATTTAGGTCAGGTAGAGTAAAGTAAACTGAATCCCAAGCTTAGTCCAAGCATCAGGGAACCAGGAGTAGAGTCCTTATTGTTCTTGTCAGTCGGCATTTTGAGATAGTTTACCATTGCTTTCCTCGACGCTTTTACTTTGGCAAGGTCTTTTATCTTTAGAGACCTAGCAACCCATTTAGTGCTGGGTGAAAAATTGACTTGGCCCAGACTGGAATTCAGACCTCGGACCTTTGATTGGTGGCCAACTGCCCTACCAGATGAGCCACCGCTTCCCCTTTAGGTCAGATATTTTGTCAGCTTATATTTGCCTACCATTTATCTATAAATGAACAGGGTAATCTCAAAATGTTCACAACCCAGTAACATGAAAAGTGACAGGTAGGTACATGAAAATGTCAATGTCAAATCAGTGTTTGAAACTGGAACAATTTTCAAGTTTTTGAGTGGTATGCATATTGTTTTTTTTTGTTTATGCACACTGTTCATTTATTTTTTAGCCTAGCATAAATATCAATAGATAGAAATTACCTCAGTATCTCATTTTATTTCTTACAGTGGGCATGTTATTTAGATCTGGATGTTGATAGTCAATTAAACGAAAGTGACATTTGGATCATTTGTACAATACCAACTTTCTCTCTTTCTCTCACTCTCTCTCTCTCTCTCTCTCTCTCTCTCTCTTTCTCTCTCTCTCTCTCTCTCTCTCTCTCCCTTTCCTATAAATCACGGTGTTGCAGTTCCACTCACCCATAGAATGGTTATACAGCAACTAATTAACCTAAATCAATTTCATGCATAATGCTCTTAATTTCTGTAATAAATACTGTCTTCTCCAAGCTGTAACAAAAGGTATTTTCAGGCTAGGAGAGCAATATTTTGCCTTTTGAAACACTAAAACTCAAAGTCAGAAAGGGGTCATAGCCCCCCTTTAACCCCCCAGCCAGGGCCTTGGTGGCCCCACATCGTGGCCTATTGCAGCTAACTTTTAGTAAGCCACTTACAAGTCTCCTATTGCTAAAGGTCTTACAGTATTTGAAGACAGTGAATTATGTGTGAAAAGGTAATATGCTTCCATCAATTTTTTTTTTTAAGTAAATTTAAATGGAATAACCTTAGAAAAGTTTTTGTTTGTACAGTCATGATGAAATCACTGCAGCTGAGTCAGAAGTTCCCAGCACAGCAGCCGAACTGGAAGATTATGCTTTTAGAAAAGCAATATCCAAAGTGAGTCCATAAAACTATGGGTAGTGACAATATTTATTTAACATTGTACATTGAATCGCAGTATTCGAATATATACAATTTACCAAGAGGGAGTATTTTCAGATTCTTAAAATAGTAGTCTATACTTGCACATAAATTTACAAAAAGTACGATGGTTTTTATATTAAAGCTGTTTCAACAAGAACTTTTATAATCAAGAGCAGCCAGGGTTATCTTTAGCAAATCACATTTTGGACATGTTGAGTTATGAGCATGGTGCAAAAGCTATAATTTGCACTTTTTCTTTACAATTTAAAAAAAGAAGCCATGTCTGTATCTGAAGTCTATCAAAATATGTCCAAGTTAGAAATTTTATTACCTTTTGTTCTTTTGGGGTTTTTTTTGCTTTTTGAGTCCATGAATTTTTCAAAAGGCCCTAGCATTTAATAAGGTATCCTCAGCAACTTGTGACTGATTGTTCTGGTTACCTCACAAATAAATATGATAATCAGTTTTATATGTTATGATTGAAGCAAAAGTCAATGAAAATGTTTAGAAGCTGTACAGTAGTAAGGTATGTATTATGCATTAAAGTCTCTTCTAAAGACTAATATTTTTTTTTGCACAGGCTTTAAGTCATTGTGTTACATGAATTAAAGATTAAAACATTAAAAAATATAATATGAATAAATGATATGCTGGGAATAGCTGAAATAATACTCTTATAAGCAGATTTCAAAAGTGCATAAAATTGGGTGAATAAATGTACTATTTACTTCTTTTTTTATATATATGATTTTTATATCTTGCAAAAAGCATGCTCAGATTAACTATCTTGTACACATAGATATTTTACTGTTTTAAGGATAATTTCACTTTATGTCTACAAGATGATTTCTCTGTATCAGAACTCAAATGGCTAGACGAAAGGCAAAATTGATGAATCTAAGGTGTTTTTAAGATGATGAATCATGGTCAAGCTGTCAAAGGATGTGTAGAGCAATACAGCAGAATTCACCTGCGTCATACTTGCATGAGTCAATCTTCTTTTAAGTAGATGTTATATTTCTTCAAGCTGCTACTGCGACATTTTTTTTTTTTTTTATCAATAAGCTTATATCATTTTTAACCCCACAAGGACATCTAGTTATCAGTAGTCCTATATACAACACTTGCCCTTGATTGACATGTGATTGAATTGTAAAATTTGGCGACTTATTTATCAACTGAGCAGTGCTTAATTATTACACAGCTTGTGTGTGTTTTTTATTATTTTTTGGTTTTGTTTTATTTAATTGTGAACTTATTATTTTTTTCTGTAATCCTTTCAGAGAACATATCTGGACACGATTGCTCGAATCCTGATATATGTTGCAGGATACAGTGAGTATTTTTGTTATGACATTAAAATTTATCTTTTAGTGTTGATTGAGCTCTCTAACTCCAAAAACTTATCTATTGGCATTTTGTGCAACTTTTAATGAATTGTGCGCAATGTAGATAAAATATGTAATATCAAATTTTTTTATTTGGAAATAAAGGAAGTTATTATCACTCTCTCACTCTCTCGCACTCTCACTTTCAACACATTGCTCTGGCTATTTCGTTTTCCCTCTCTCTCCCTCTCTCTCTCTCTCTCTCTCTTCTTCCCTTTTTTTTTCTTTTTGGCATTGTAACTTTTTTTTTTAGTTTCAAGTCATTTAATTTTAAATTTGTGTGTGTATAATTTCTCTAAAGTACAATTCGTTTTTGCTGTTGTTGTTGTGAATGCTTTTTTAATAGGCTGATTACCAAAACCTGTGACCCTTTCACACAAAATAATTTGTTTGGCAGCCATTGTCCAACATACTGCTGTAGCCATATGAGATGCATTATGATTGATATTAAGCCTATGACAGATGGCACTTCTTTTGCCTATGGCTGTATAAAGCATAATATAAGAATATGGGTGGAGATATGGCAGTAAATTTGTGTGTGCTTTACATGAAGTTGTCGGTTTTTTGTTTTTTTTTTTTTGGGGGGGGGGGGGGGGGGGGGAAATTCTAAAAAAGATGTATTATAATGCAACCATTTTTTAAAATAATTTTTGCTTGTTATCAATATTTCTGTGGAGTAATTGTTGATCCGTACAATGGGTTTTTTTTTTTGTTATTGTTGTATTTTAATATAGATATGTAGTTCATATGTTAAAAAAAAGTATTCCTATAATTCTATAAAGTATTGGAAAGTAATAAATGAAATAAAAAAATTAATTGCTCAAGAAAAAAATACTTTAAACTCCTTTCGTTGCACTCTCACTTTACAGATAAAATGAAAGAGGCAAAGGCAGCCAACAGTGGTGAAGATAGAACTGAGGAGGTTGTGGTGCAGGAGGAAAAAAATGAGGATAACACTGAATCTTGACAATTTTATGGAAAGGTATTGTGTTGATTGATTCTTTCAATAATTATTCCGTTATAAATATAAATGTGTGCCTCTAATTGTAAGATTGAAAATTAAAGTATCTTGCTATTGTTTGGGTTCTGAAGTGAAGTTAAAAAGTTTGAAAGTAATTATATGCTAATAGTCCTTTTTGCCCATTAGTTTTTCTTTTTTTTTCCACTTTTTGAGTAAGATTTTGTAAAACAAAAGACTCATGACAGACACAATCAAATAAAAGTTCTTTCTTTATAAAACTCAGAAATATTGAATAAGTTATAAGTCAGAAAACAATTTTTTTAATCTTCATTCCAGCTTGGACCTCAAATTTTAATCTGTAATCCACAAGTAGAAATATGTATAAGCTGATTTGTCTTTAATACAAAGTTATGTGCTTTTAAGGCTTCCTTATTTTTTACAAACTGTTGGAGCTATTACTCAGGTTTCCCTAGCAGTAGGCTCAAATAGGGCTTTGGTGGAGCAGTGGGTAGCTCAAATTTGTCGCCAATTTTTTAGGGACTTGCTAGATGAGGGCCAAAATGCGGAGAACACAAAAAGAGTTAATTTATCTAAATCCTTTCTTTATTGCCAAAGAAACTTCATAAAACTTTAAAATATGATTTAGCTCAACTTCCAAATTCTTTTTGTATTTTATGGATCTCTTTACAATTTGAGTGCTCTTGGTTTAATTTGATTCTTATTTTCAACTGCAGCAAATTCATACAGTGCACAGGTTTTCACTGGCTTTTTTTGCCAAGAAACATAAGAAATTGCAATTTTTCCAATTTTCTGCAATTTATTGCAATTTTAAAGAAAAATAAAAGTAATTGAGGCTTTTTTAACGTCACAATAAAAAAAATAGATTTTGCATGGTAGACAGCCACTTCAAGCGAAAATATCCATAAGGAGAAGGGAAATCACTGTAGCATCTATTCTAGGCATCGCCAATGTTGGGGAACTTGCAAAGTCACTTCTATTGGTGCATGTTTCAAAGACAATAATCCAAATTCTACCTGGAAAACTCCACCCACGTTGAAAAAATGGAACTTCAAGACCTGTTTGGGCAGGCCTATGCCCTTGCAGAGGCAAAGCTAGAGAAAAAAACTTGACTTCTGGGATTCATTTTCTGAAGGTTATCCAGTTCTTCTGTCCTTGCAGAATAATTTTTTTTCAGGAGCAGAAGATGTAACTGCAATCAAAAGAACGTGACAATGTTTCTGAATATGAGATTAAGAAGTACATGACCAAGTTTGGTCCAAATGCTTGCTGTTCAAATGTCAGTCTCATCAGCGAATCCTCATCTCTTCTGGGCATCAGTGTCCGATGACCTTCGTAACCTGGCCTCTCTGCCAAGCCACCTATTTGTCCTACTGTGAATTCAGCTGATGCTGAACATGTTTTCTCTATATTCAACACCATTCTGTCCCTAGAAGGCAAATTCTGAATCAGGAGAGTATGGAGGGTCTTTGTTTCCTTGCCTGTAACCAGTTTCTTGGCCCAGATTTTTAGATGTAAAGAAATTGTGTGTATCTTATTCTTATGATTGTTTATTCTTTACAATGTGGCGCACTGAATGGCAATAGTGTTTGTTTGCACCTAGAGAAGTTGCAATTTTTAGGTGATAACATAGCATTTTTTTTCTTTTAAAAATGCAATTTCCTACAGGGCGGGATTTCAGTCCTTTAACAATCTTAAAGCTAATTTTTTTTGTTTTCATTATAGATCTCATGTGCCCCCGAGAAGGAGGGAAAAAGTACTTTTTCAATGCACAACAAGCTTGAGTAAAAATTGAAAAATAAATCAGTGGTCTGTGGAATACTTGCAACATGGGATAGAGTGATTGCCATACATGGGAAATCCTCTTTAGAAAACATCAGTTTATCTTAAGCAAAATTTTAATGAAGCATTCGTAAGAGAAGAGAAAGAAGGGGTGGGGGGTAATAGTTGTGAGCCCATAGGCAACTGTACTGAACTGTGTGAAATTTCCCCTGCCCACAATCTCAAGCGCAAAAATCTACTTGCCATATTATAGGCCTACATCTACATGCATTGTCTGATATTACTACAGTAAGGTATCAAATTTAAAGATGCTAAATATATTGATGTGCTCCCCCTTCCACAACCATCACACCATGCTTAGTGTAACCAATCTACACGGGCAAATCTAGAATACCCAACCCCTCAAGACTAGCCTATGATCACCCAGCATGTGGGCCAGAGAGGGTTGTGTGGCACAGCTTTGTGTTAGGAATCATGATCATACAGCGAAGATCTTCCCGAATCCATCCTGTCTCTTGACTTTGTGATAAAGCGGTGCCAATTAGGATTAGGAGCTGGAGGGGGGAAAAATATTGAATGCTTGAAATAGGCATGGGTCATCAATGTTAATTACTAGATCTATGTGAGACATTCTCTACTATGACATAACTACACAAATGAATAAACTGATTATTATTTATGCTTATATTTCAGTCTTGTTAGACCTCACTCATTGCAGGAAAGTTAACTATGAAAATGATTGGTGTTGCCATTGTTCACCTATTATTTATTTAAATAAAAAAAATCTTCTTTTTTCCTTTTTCTGAGAATAATGACACACTACAATAAAAACAAAAATTGTTGTCATTACTGTAGGCTATTCATTTACACTTTCAGACATTAACCAAAATTTGTGCCTAGTAAAGCTAGTTTTGTAAATGCCTATTACATTTTTTTTCTCGAAAAAAAAAAAGTAATTTGGTTATGATATCAGAAGAAGTGAACAGTCCAGCCCAGACAAAATGTAACTTGACACTTTTCCATCAAACTGGACCTTGCTAAAAGACTGTCATCAAAGATGTTAACAACTTTGTTTTTTTCTTCCTTTTTTTATGTTTTCAATAGTTTAACCTTTAAAATTGGTTTAGGATCAACATATCTATATTCAGTTTTCATAGCCCACAGAATTTAGCACCAGGCTATATGTTTGATGGTTTAATTCATTTCTGTTAAAAATCAGACTTGCTTCTCGTTTGTGCTAGTCTTTAGACATGTATATTTTAAGCAAAAGTTTACCATAAGTCTTCTAAATACAAGCATCTGCAGACAAATGAGCATTTTGAAAAAAATGTCGACAGTTCAAGAGAGAAAGAAGATCATGGGTTCAAAACCCAAAGCTTGTGCTCAGAGAAAAAAAAAAGATAATAGAAGGATACCTTTAGAGTGTCAGAACCATTTTTTTTCTGAAAATTCTCTGCTGTCTCACTCTCTCATGATTATCATTCTACATATAGATAGTCTTAACTTAAGTGGCATGCAGATCCAATTCCTCTAAATGAATAGAATTTTTTTTCAATCCACAGGTTTGAAAAATGTTAACTTGTGGAGAAAAGGATTCAAATAGTGCTGTTGTAGAACAACCTAAAGTATTCTAAGCTTAATTTTTCAACCGATGAGGTTTTATATATATGCATGTCTCTAGTTCTGTTTTTCATGTATTGTAATGTAAACTGTATTTATTTATAAAATTTAATTTATATCAACTTTGTTTTTTGGTTTATTCCAAGGAATTGCTGGATCTCATTTTATCATTGGCTTGTCTTTGTTTTTTCTGCTTGTTTTGTTTTGGTTTTATTTTATTTTTTTTATTTTTTTTTAAAGTTTTTTATATCATTACACTTACTTGGGTGCATTTAACCTGTTTTTCTCAACCAATCTATCAATAGCTATGTGTCTCACTTTGTGATGGCTTTATATCATGTGTATGGTTTTTCTTATTGCTATTTGAGAGTGATCTTGTGAACTTATCTAATTCAAATTAAGTGTGCTTTAAAAGAAAGAGTCAAAATAGAATGCATTTATTTAGGAAATGAATCTGAATGCTAAATTTTTAAATTTACTCTCATTAATGTTGCTGAAACCATCTCAAAGAAATTTGAGAATACATGTGATAACATTTGTTTTGGTTAAAAATATATTTATAAATTCTTGATAAATGTAACTGTCGAAAATTATTATTTTTGTACACTTTTTATTATGACAAACCAAAGAATTCTTTTGAATTGTGATATTTTTTAAAAAGAAAAGTAAACAAAAAAAATTGTGAATCAGACATTGTTGTTGCACCTGTCAAGAATGAGTGAATTTCAAGCACTAACATTTCAATCCTGTATGTTTGTTTGATCCCTGTTGAGATTATCTGTGATTTCTTTGGTTTTTTTTTTTCCTGCCTCATGTATAAACCTTTCCTTCTAATTTTTACTCATTTCGAAAATAGAGCACTGATCTGCTGTTGGTATCTTGAAGTTTTTGACAAAATAATGAGGGCAACATTATTTAGATATTTTTACATCACACATACTAGTTTGCATATAATAATTCTTAGATTTACCTTCATTATGATACTTGTCATGGTAGTCTAATAATATGCGTGAATCAACTGAGCATGATATGAGGTAAGAGTCTGTGAATCAACTGAAATAAGAGTCAAAAAAATTTTTAAAAGCTCCTATAAAAAAAGTATTCTCAACGACTTATGATTGATTTGTTCTGTTTGCCACGTAAATTTCTTCTTTTATAAAAACACAAAATGTATTTAAGTAAGTCAGTTTTAATGGTAGCTGGCTTTTAAATCTTTGATTAAATCTGTTAAGTTCTTTTACAACAGGTTTGGAAATTTTCATTTCTTTGTAAATCTGCAGTGATCAAATCTAAGACCAGAAATGTATACAGTTAAGTTCAAGACAAGTTTGGCTTAGTGCCTAATAAAGGGACTAGAAACGCAATATTTACTCTGTTGATGCTTGGAAAGGCATACAAAAAATGCAAATAGACCTCTATTTCTGCTTCACTGATTATTCCAATGCCTCTGACAAGTGAAAAAATAAAGAGCTGGATTTGAAATCATTGTGTTGTCATTTGATTCTTACGGATGCAGTTTGATCCCACAATAGATTTCTAATTACTCTTAGATCTTAACCATTAATGTCTAATTTTCTTAGGATATGAAACAGCTCTTTAAGAAAAATAAGTCGAGATCATAGATCTTTTATATGGATATCATATATTTTTCATAAAAATGCTAGGATTGGTATATCTTATAGTTTAAATTATCAGAAAGGCTGTGAATGGTATACTTGTCTTTTAGCATTTAGGTATTTCAACAATTTTCAAGTACAACATGATACATAATTATAGTCTTGTTCAATTGTTGCAATACGATTTTCATGAGTCGCTTTCTATATTTTGATGATCAAGTTTTAATGTGATTTAAAAATTCATGTGATGAAAAGTGATTTTTTTTTTATACCACAAAATGAGAGCTC
>BLXT01004129.1:929056-942929 GCA_019648995.1 Plakobranchus ocellatus | reverse complement strand
TTTTTTGTATCATTCAGATGTTAATTAAAAAAAGTTTTTCTCTGGTGTTGATGACAAAAAAATAAGTTTAATTAATGCTTCAACTGTTACTCTTGATGTTAAGAAAGTTTTAAAAAAAACAGTTTCTGTCAAAATTTTTCAATCCATGAATTGAAAAAAAAAAAAAGGGAAAGGCTTTGGATATTGATGCTTCTTAAGAAAATTTAAGTATTTTTATAATATTTTATTGTTTTGATTTAATTTTTTTCTTTTCTTCTTCATTTTTTTTTAGTGGAGTGGGCTCGACTGAAGAAAAGTAGGAAGGGAATGAAAAATTTAGAGTTTCACTTGTTTGTGCCTTTCAACCTGTGGTTTTAGAAAATGTTTTGTAATTTAAAGAATATCAAGATCACAATTTGTTTACAGAGCAAAAGTTGTGGCTGTATCGATTTGGATTGTATCAAACGTAAGTATTATCAGAAACTGGGTGCCTAAAACAATCTTAATCTACTTATATCCTTAAGATTTGTGGGTTTTTTTTCCACACCAGCCATGACTTCTGTTTTGTAAAAATTGTGTGACAGTTTTGCTAACACAATATTTTGTCATTTCTTACTCAGGTCAGAGATCGGTGCAGGAAAGGGATCCCTCCCTCTTTACGAGCTAGAGCTTGGCAATATTTATGTGGAAGCCATTTCATTGCTGAACAAAATAAAGGTCTTTTTGCGGTAAGAAACTATTGAGATAATACTGTCAGCATATCTTTTATCTCACTTAAACAAAAATAGAATAAACCCATTTCCTGGTACATCATGGGTATTATTTCAGAAATGCTTGGCCAGTTTTTTTCTTGCAATGGTTTGTTAACTCTACAATTTCTTAACTTAAACTTCTTGTGGGATTATCATTTGTTTAAGTTTACTCCATGAAGGCCAAAAATGAAGTAGCAATTTTGGCAGCTCGTGTTGAAGGATTAGACATTAATAAGAGTAGGTAGCAGTGGGGTATTTTTTCTGAACATGTTTGAATGAAACTGGTGATGCTTCATTTCTTGCCATGTCTTCAAAAGGTTTCCTATATTAGTCATCAAACCACTAGTGATAGAATATCGTATTTTGTGCTGTTGCTTGTTGAATGTAAACAGATAATTTTATTTCAATGATTATTGAATACCAATACTTTCAGAGAAGTTTTAACTCTAAGTTTTTTTTTTTCCCCTGCTCTTAGTATTATTTGAGCCAGGACGGTGAAACAAAGTGCATCGATGATATTCACAAAGACCTGGATCGTCAGTTTCCCCAGCATGAGATGTTTCTATCTAAAGGAGGGGTTGGGTACGATCTAATTCATTTTTTATTGTTTGTTGCAATAGATTCTTTTCCATAAGAGTCAGAGGTCCGTTTTTCTCAGCTCAAACCAATTGTTAAAATTGCCTTGGTAAACTGAAAAAATTGCAGTAGCCTCATGGATAATTGCTTGAGAAATCTTTGGTTTAATAATTTAGTTTAATATTAATGTATGTAAAATGATTTCACAGCTTTTTTTTGGCATGATACAATGACTTGAAAACTTGTGTGCTGCTCATTGAGCCAGCCTGCCTAACATGTTTGAAGTGTCAAGCTTGACCAGGCGTGTGTACCACATAATGCTACAGGAAAATTGCAAACTTGAATTTTGTAGCTCACCAAAAAAAAAAAAAAAGAGAAATATTTTAGTTAAAGAGCACACTCTTTGCAGAGGACCTAGTAGCACAGTCTATTTATCTTTTTTTAAGTATGCAGATTTAGCACTACAATTATTATTTTGAAGGAAGAGAGATTGCTCACTAATGATGGAGATATGCTTCAATCTTTGGTCCTCATTTTTAAAAAGCACAACCTCAACCAAATTTGTAAAAATATTGTGAAATTTTTTAAAAAATGTGGGTGCATTTTCAGTAACTGCTGTAAATTAGTACTTTGAAAATTGACTCATTAGCAAAGCAAGTTTTATTCTAACATAATGTGTTTGTTTTTGCCCCTGATGTAGTCAAGAGGCTTTGTTTGAGGTCCTGAAGGCTTACTCATTACATCGCCCAACAGAGGGTTATTGCCAGGCACAGGCACCCATTGCAGCCTTACTTCTCATGCACATGCCTGCTGAGCAAGCCTTCTGGTGTCTTGTGGCAATCTGTGACAAGTATCTCATGGGATACTACAGTCCTGGCTTGGTATGTCAAGCTGTCAAGCATTTTCTTTGCCTTTAGCTTCTGACAAATTCACAGGACAAAAGATGATGCAGCATAATTATAAAGTAAAATTGGATTACATTTTTTTTTTTACAATATGTTTACTAGGTGATTATTTTCTGCAATGTTATGTCTTCTTTTATCCTTGATTCTAAAAAAAAATGTTAAAGAAAAAACAGTTATCATTCTTCATTACATCCTTTACACAATTGAACTTTATGGCAATAGCAATATTTTTGGGATAATAACCTTGTAACAGGTGAATTGTTGGTTTCTCTATTGAGACGAGCCAAGAAAAATTTAACTATGGCTGCTTTTTTTCTTTTGCTATTGTTCCTGACTGGAAAATGGTGTTATACTATTTTTAACATAATTTAAAGTCCTGTCTTCTGTCTATAACATGAAGCGGTATTGCTGACTTGAGAATTTGGCAGTAATTGCCTCTTCCTTTTTTTTTTTCAAATCTTTTGTTAATGTTTTGTTACCTCCTTTGTTTCTGTTTCTTTTTTTTTTTCCTTCTTTTTAAAAAGAAAAATTAAAGCATAGATTTAACTTTCTTCTTGTTAACTTTATATTTTGTTACTTTCAATGTTTTCATTTTTCCAGGAAGCAATTCAGCTTGATGGTGATATATTATTTGGCCTTTTAAAAAAGACTTCACCTTCAATACACAAGCATATGGTATGTATTTATTTTTCACATTGTTCAATAGGCGAAAGTGTAAAATTATCTATGGTTTTTAATATCTAAAAGTTTCTGTATTATGATTTAACAAGAAAAAGTAAAGTGTCTGTTTTTGTTTTTTTTTACTTTTTTTTTTAATCAACACATTCGTATATTTTTGTTGTTGTTCCCAATCAGAGAAAACAGCATATAGAGCCGATCATGTTCATGACTGAGTGGTTCATGTGTGTGTACACCCGCACTCTATCGTGGACAGTGGTCCTTAGGTTGTGGGATCAGTTTCTCTGTGAGGGTAAGTGTCATGGCAGCAGATACATAGTTTTGGTTATGGCATTTGTTGCTGGCAATCTGGTTGAACTTAAAACCTGGGGCATGTTTGAAAAGAATTTAAGGGTTTAAAAAAACAGAATGTGTGCTCCTTGCATCATTGTTTCGAAGCAGCCTACAGTAAGCCTGATTAGTTTTGCCAATCACAGTAGCCATACAATGCTCCCCTGGGATTGAGTCATGAAGTATGGGGCAGACGAGCATCTCCTGATGGCCATCTTTTATTTAGCATTGTTCATCCTTTCTTCAGTATTTCCGCTATTTGATTAACACCACCACGACACTTGCAGGTTCTTTTAAACTTTCGTCAAGATTAAAATATTAAATAATTTGATTTGAAAGCAACATTCTTGATTTACTATTTTAGCGTTGGATGTTACTAAGATTTTTTTTTTTAGTGTTACTTAAGCACTAGAAACCTCATTTAATAAAATAGATCAATGGGAAACTTCTAGTTGCTGCGAATAAGAACAACATTACCCGCTAGATCTCAGCTGAGAGACTTCCAATTGAAAGAAAACGATGAACACATGTTAAAGGAAGCAAAATTTTTACTCTCTTAAGTAAGTTTGTGCTAGATAACACAAGGATATCTTGAAATCGATTTTGCAAGTGAAAATCTTTCTGCAAATTGTTTTGCAAATTTCTCAAATTTTGGTATTATTTTTGGCAATTCTTTGCATTTTTTTTATGTTTCAGTGAGCAATTTTCCACAAGGACAGGGATATGTCCATGTCAATCTGTGGAAACTCATGTATTTGTAACAGATTTTTTAAGGATCTATAGTTTGCCTAGCACTTAAGCCTAAAATGTAAATGTTAGCTTTTTATAAAAAGACACTTGTTCTTTGTACTAAATTTATTCACTTGTCAAAATATGATTAACTGAGCTAATTTGTGTCTGGTGTGCGTTTAAATGAAACGCCACTTTTTCATCTTATGAATTACTGGTTACTCTGACAAACTCCAACTTTCATTATTTTCATGCTTTTTAAAAACTGCAGTTTTATTAATATCTTCAACATAGATAACAGTATGCCGCTTTTTTTTTCCTCCTCTCAAACTTCTTTAGGAGTTAAAGTAATGTTCCGTGTGGGCCTGGTGCTGTTGCGGGTCACGCTTGAGGACCGCTTGAATGAATGTCCCAGTTTTTATGAGACATTAGAGAAACTCAGATTACGGGAAATGCCAGCAGAACTTCAAGATGAGAGTTTTCTGTTCACAGAGGTAAGGCAATACCAGATGTAGACCAAGCAGGGAAATAGAGCTTTACAGCAGGAGATTTTTCACTTAGTAGGGAGAACATCATAGACTTGTGAATAAAGGTATCATTGCTTTGAACAGTTAAGGACTATAGAAATTATTCATGTTTAAAAAAATTCAGAAGGAGAGAATAAGTATGGCTGGTATTCTGTAAATATTCCTGTGCTTATAATATGGACAAAGGAAGCATCTGAGAAAAAAAAAATTAGCAAGCGTTTGTTGTCAACATTTTATTCATTTCTTGCCCTTTTTAGAGTCACTTGAAAATGATTTTCGATCATTTCAGATAGACTTTTGTAATACTCACTAATGAATTTGTCATGGGTAAAAAAAAAAAAAATAGAAAAAAGTTTTGGTAATGTTCACCATCTTGAATTTCAGTGAGCAAATAATGGTGTTTTTCAAAAGTTATCTTCTGCAACAGTTGAAAGTCAAATTATTTGTAACTTTCCTGACATTTATTATTCTGATCCATTTTGTTCTGAATAAGGATCAGGGAGATTTTTTTTATATCATAACAAGGTTTTTTTATATAATTATTTTTTTATTCTCCATCTGTAGATTGCTTTCAATAGTTTTAACCCCTATTTTTCATGAAAGATAGTCAAATTTCTATAAAAGAAAACATGATAATTATGAAAGGGTCCCAACAAATCATCATTTCCTCAAAATAATACATTTTCATTGTTTTTTACAGTCATATGTTAGGAGGATGAGTCTTCCCATATTTTAAATTCATAAAAGATGCAAAAAGAAGTTTTGATATGATAGAAGAGACAAAAAAGTAATCCATCCTTTGTTGATGCACACAAAAAGTCTGGTATCAATACTTAAAAGTTCACATTTTTTTTCATTTTTGGAGGCAGGGAATCTTAGAAATTAATATTTGTGTGGCTGCACAGGAAAACCTTCACATGGGTTCAGATAAAAAAAATTGAGATTGACACATTTTTGGATTTTCCAAACATTCTTGAGCATTTTGCTCTTTATTTGAAGGCTCTATCTTATTAAGTTAAAAAATTATTATGTTTTAACCCTTTGAACCCTACACCCCTGGGTCTTATTGTCCCCTGCACCTGTGCTCCTGGGCTAAAATCAGCCGTTTTGACATGCCTGAGTGTATGTGAGGGTTTGTGTCTCTATTTATTTGTAGATCACATCTAAATGCTTTTGTACAAAATTCTGAGACCAGCCAGATGCTAAATCATTAGAATCTAAATTTAGATCTAGGTCTACAGTAGCATCGTCGTCATCCCTAGGTGTGTTTACATTTTGCATGCCATGCCTACCTGTAGATCTAGATCTAGACCCCTCTCCACTATCACTAACTGTTAGTCTAGATCTAGAATCTTTGCTATCACTGTCATCACTAGTCTCACTTTCTAGTTCACTGTAAGGATAATCTGCGCTAAAATCCTGTTCTTCGACCCATTCAGAATTCAAAACCAGAGTGAAAACTTCATCAGCTGTCAGACGCTGACGGTTGTGGGGTAGATCTAGAACGTTTCATTTTGATATTTCTAACTAAACGCCATGCATTTTTTGTGTCATGGAGGCAGCCATCATGTAACTAATGTAAACTAACACTTAGGTCATTGATTTGGCTAAACATTTCCATTGCGTATCTAAAAAAAGGGTATGTCAAAGCCCTGGTTCAAGGCCTAGTCCGAAGACTGGGAAAAACAAAACTCATTGGCCTAGTCCCAACGACCTCAGGAGTGCACTCGGTATATAACAAAGTAAGGCTATGCGACCTCTAGGTCACTTGGGCCCGTGAGGTTAAAGTGGCCCTGTTGAGAAAACATACTTTTGAGAAAATCTCTTCTAAAGTTTTATGTAGTCTTCAGATGAAAAAAATAAATGGTCAAATTGGGTTTTACACACATATGGCACACATACACCTCACCATTGTTCATTCTAACCCAGAGATGAGAAACTTTAAAAATATTTTTTTGGTAAAAATGAACATTTAATTAATGAATATAACATTTTGGGCCCATCTTATATCATGGCTCATCACGGAGTGTTACACCTTGACCGCAATGTTGTCCAGTTCTATAATTAATCTACCACATTCAGTTCAATAGATCTCTAAATCTCAAGATCTAGATTAGATCTCTAAATTTAATCACCAGTAAGCTGTCAAAATTACAGTTTTAGGTTAGATCTATCTCCCAAACACCAATAACATGTAAACAAACGACAACAGAGGTAAACATATATAGATTTAAGTGGGATAGAGAGGAGGAGAGACAGAATTAAAGAAAAAGGGATACACTGGCAGTCTTTGTGTATGGATTTTATATCAAATTATGAACACTGAGTGATTTCTTTATTACTTTGCTTTGTTCATCATCTGTGACATGTTTTTCTTTTTAAAAAAATCGATATCTTCATAGGCCTATGTATCGGCTAGGTCTAGGTTTAAAAGCTTTTCAATTTTCGAGTCATTCATTGAGGCTACAAATGTGGTTTGGTCAAGTTTTGATCGAAAGATGAAGGACTGACCTTTGAAAACATTATTTATAATTGTAATAAACTTTAAGATAATGTTTTCAAAGGTAAACACTCAATTATATGTAATAATATCAATGTTTTGAAGAGCTTTATCAAACAAGCAATGTAAATTGTTTGCTTAACAAGATCATCGAAAACTCAATTGTGGTCATGGGCGAGATAATCGACTTTAAATGGCTCTAGTTCAAAATAAGCCTGTGCCACATGCAACAGGTTTTCCTGTGCAGCCACACATTCTTTCTCCCACTGGTAAAGGCAAAACAAAATCTATATTTCAAGTTGTTGCAGTACAAGTGAGCTATATATTGGTTTTCAAAGATTTGTCTTATCTCTTTTTCTTTCTGACCTCTATATAAAATCTTCCCTCATTCATTATTTAATTATGTAATGTATTTGTTCCATCTCTCCTGCTACTTTAGTCTCTGCGATTGAGTGTCACAGATAGAGACATGCAACGAGAACACGTCAAACAGGTGGCGCGGAGGAAGGCAGCTAAGGAGGCGATGGAGAGAGAGAAAGCAGCTGGTGCTCAAGGGACATCTGTCAAACACAGCAAGAGCAAGAGAAAATCATAGAGAGATTTTTGTCTCTAGGCAAAAAGATTTGTCTGGAGGCATGTTTTTTTTTTGTTTTTGAAGCATCTTCAATTAGATTTAGCACATAAAACAATGACTACCAAGTATACAAAGCAGTGAAAAAAGTTATTTTCTTGCAACATGTGAGAGTAATTGGCTGTGAGGTAGGGGATTTTCTTTTTCTTTTCTTTTTTTGTGAGATATTACTTCAATTTTCAACAAAACACTATAAAATGATGACGCTTGAAGGCTGAAAACAAGTTTTGTGACATACAGAAAATAGAGATTATTTGTTCTATGTAAATTTATGATTACAACATAATAATGTTGTTTCATTGTACACATTCATTCAATATGCAGATGAGGCTCATTCTTGCTCTTATTTTGTATTAATTGATCCCAACTTATCAGTATGAAATGTGTATTCATATTTTATTTAATGATGAATACATGCATCCCTACCACAATCCCCCTCTATTTTTTTTTTTTAGAACAGCTATGAGTTTACATTTTTAAGACTAAAGTAAATAAGTCAAAACTCAGAATCATGAAGACAAGCTCAGCCCAAATGAGTTGGAATCATGAATTTGAACATTTTAGACCTTTGAAACAAACTAAAACTTCTTTCTGTGAGATTCGCAGTGGTGAAAGCTGGATCAAAATATTTTAATACTAAGCCAAGATTTTGGCTTTTTAACCTTTTTTGAAAAAAAAAAAATTCTAAAGAAGGAAAAAACAAACTTCTGGAAAGTGTTCTATGCGATATGCCACTTATTAAAACTAGTCTCAAGCTGCATTGATGTAACCCTGGAAAAAATCTTAACAATCAAACATTATGTGAGCTCCATATGGAGCACATTTAAATTTGCTAATACAAAACAACCTGACAAAAAAAGAAGCGTGGATCTACAGTTCATTGCCCTTCAATGTTTTTTCCTAACACACAAAATGACTGGCCCCTTTTTATGACTTCAAAAAGGTCATGATGAGGCAAGCATGTGAAGGATGTGCCTTCAACATTTCTTAACCCTTGTCATTTCCCAATGAAGCAGGTGCATTAATGGTCACGTTCAGATCATCTCTCATTGTGTCATACTTAAATCCTCTCTACAAATAACGGTACTTTTCATGTGCTTGAAAATGCAACTTGCCTCTTATTAACTATGCCATCAGAGAGGGATCCGTTCTTTGCTTGCTGGGTGCAGCAGCTTTGCATGTGGCTTTATAGCAGATAAAGTGGTCATGAAGGATTGAGACTGTGTTGAAATAACCTGTTTGTGATTGATCTTTCTTAATTGATGGCATTTGTGTTACGTGCATTTGACTTTTTTTAGTGAAAGCCAGAGATTTGACCACATTTAATCTGACCATTTAGTGAGAGTGTAAAATATAATGTTGAACATTTAACAAAAAAATTTTTTAAACAGGATTTTCAAATCCTTTTTCCTGTGATACTGAGAAGCTGGTTAAAGAAGAATCAAAGGATGGCAAGATGTGATAAAAAGTCATACTGCCTTGATCTTTTTTTTTTTTTTAATTTCTGTATTATCTTTATTGCTTTATTGCTACAATATTATAATTTGTACTTAATATTTTCAGCCCGATTGAACACGTTTATTCTTAGGTGCAATAATATGGTAAGAGGGATAGCAAATATACTGCTAGAATGTGTAGTTAAATGAAAAATAAGTTTCTTCTATCATGGTGTTTGAGGTATGTGGTTGACAAGGTACCAATTATAGTTTTTTTTTATGGAATAGAATGAATGATTATATGGAATGCATTATTAATGCAAGAGAAGCACAACACAGATCAACTTGGTTCTTGTACTCAGAATTTTGTGTGGTTTGTGTATGTCTTTTTTTATATATATTTTTATAAACAGTAACTTCATGAATCTTTTTCCAGATCAAAGCAATCATTTTGCCTTGGCTTAGGGAGAGAGGACAGGTTTCCACAAGGATATGTCCTCCAAGATTGTAAACCCTGAAGTATTTGTAAATTAACATCAAATTTTTTATGAACTTTTTTCTTAGTTAAAAAATGAGATCTTGTTTTTCCTCTTCATATACCAACTCTATTTTTTTCAGCTTTTAAAGTGCCCAGCTAAATATCTGCGCCTTGATATTTTTTTGCCTCTCAGTGAATCAACAATTTTGTTACTCCTCCTAATGTTCACTCCACCAATTATATTACTCCACAGTCATTCTCTGAACAATATGTGCCTCTTTGGCATAAATTCCTTTGAATTGACACACGCTTTGCTTCCATCATTTCTTAAGAGCCAGTAGGAAGCTTTTTTGCACCTATAATTTTCTGCTTAAAGTAACTTTGTCCAGTACAAAGAAAGAGGTTATAATTGTTACATCATTATCCATATTGGGTTTTGCTCAACATTCCTAAGTCAGCAAATGTAATCATTCACAATGTCTGAAGTTGACATATTCCTGCATGTTTACAGAACAAACTGAAAATGGCTGCTGCTGTGTGAATCAATTGGTCATATGTTTTTTGTGTACTGATTCAAGGCTAACATTTGATCATAAAATGCTCTATTTTTTCCATTGATATGGCGATGGTCTTTAATTTATACTATTGCATTTCACTTAAAGTATTCAGTCTTGTTTCAAAGTCCAAGTTAATGTATAAAGGGTCTTTAATTGTCAAGGTTTCATTACAGATTTGACGGGCTCATCAGAAATCTCCACATATAACTGTGTGCATATGTAATCTGGATTTTAATTAGACAAGTATGTATTTCCCTTTGCAGAACTAGCTCTATCATTCATATTTGCTAGCTCAGATTGTGGACGTTTTGTTTTAAAGACTAGGGCCAACAGTATTGGATTTTGTGTGCTGAAAGCTCAGAGATCAGACGGTTGGAAAAACTGTCAGCTGCCCCTGATGCAAGTGAGAAAGACGAAAAGCAAGAAAAGCACAAGTCTTATACCATATTTTAGATGTAATAATAAGTGCAAGATTTGCACGGCAGGAAAGCTTTGGCTCAGAATTAATTTTATGAAATACTAAAACTAATTTTTTGATCATCTCACCAAAATGAAAAAGCTTCATGTATGAGATAATTGCCTTTTAATATGTTGATTTACACTTTCCTGTTTTTTTGGGTTTTTTTCAAATATTATTTTTTGGTCTTTTTGTGTGCCCACTTTTAAGATTTTTGAAGTTCCATCATTCTGTTTTGCATAGAATATTTTATCACACCAAAGAACATTGTGACTGTTCGATTGCAGTAGAAATGTTTATGCATTTTTCATGTCGGTTGTCATGCAGATCACATTCCAACTCTCAGATAACTTTTGAGTTGTTTTATAGAGAAGTCAAGACATATGTAAACAAGGTTTAAAGTAAAAAGGAATTATTTATAAATTTTAAAATTTTCTTTTGAAGATTTTTGTATCTTCATTATACAAAATTATATTGTATGATGGATAGAAAATAAAAGGATATGGTATAATAAATTAATATCGTGAAAGATCCTATATCAAATATTTTGATGGTAACTCAATAAATAAAGGGATTTTTGGTGGTCCTCTGGCAACAAGCTCTAATGTGGAATTGTAGGTCTTGGGTTTGAATTACACTTCTATCACTTTGTATTGAGAAAAGTGTGTTATCAAAAGTGCAGCTTCTATATACGAGGGGCGGTTCAAGAAGTCTTTGGTCTAAATATCAAGTAATGAAGATAGAATATTGTAAGTTGCCACATATGCTTTTTTTTTTCAATCTACATAGTTACCCTGCAGAGTAACACATTTTTGCCACCTCTCTTTGACCTTCCCAGATCCTTGAGAGGATATCATCCTTTTATAATGACATTCTGTGGGAGATTTTTTTTTTTTTAGATTAGGAAATAGCAAAAAAGTCTGAGGGCGCTAGGCCTAAAATACACTGGGTATGTCAGGATTTTAAAATGCACTGTTAAGCTGTCTGGACTTCTTGCTCTGCTCTGCGCACAGGAGCATTGTCCTGCAGTGGGACTAGGAAGACCCTGCTACAGAGTTTTCCATGCCTATTCTCATCAATTCAGACGGAAATTTTATCAGTAAGCCTGCGTAATAGTCTCCTGTGCCCGTTTTTCTATTTTCCAGATCGTCAGTCATGATCATACCTTCACATTACCAGAAACATGACAGTGCCAATTTTCCATTTTACTTTGTTACCTTTGCCTTTTTTTTGCGAGTAGAAGATGAGGCTTTGCCATTTTATAGTGACACTTTTGTTTCTGGATGAAAATGATAAATTCATGTTTCTCCCATAGTCACTACTATCTAAAGGAAAGTGTGTCATGTAACTGCATTGGCTCAAATCTTTGCTCCTTTTACGTACTTGTCATACACCTTATTCACGCTAAGATGGTCATGGAGAATCATTCCATTTGGTATTACTCTGGTTTCTATTTGAATTGAGAGTCTTGTTAGACCAGTTTTTTCTCAATAGAAATGCTCTCTTTAGTTACCACAAATGATTGGTGCCTTTCACAATCTTCATACATAACTGACATCAATACAGAAAGGAATTTTCTTACCCTGTATGTCACAGTATTATAACAAGGACATTTTTCACCATAAACTTGGTCCATCCTCTTAAAATGTGGAAAAGGTATTTTCCCTTACAAGTGTCAAATCTTGATAACAGACTGACTCCATAATGAATCCATAATGAAGTTTCAGCAAAGGAAAAACGATTATAACGATGATAATATCATTGAAGAAGCTGACTACTCCTTATTATTGTCAGATTTTCCTGAAAATTCACAAGGTGTGTTCAAAATAGTGTTTAAAGGTTGTGAGAATTTAATGGTCCTACAACAGTTCCTCCATAATCAGACCAAAGATCTCTTGAATCCCCTTTCGTAGAAAAAATAGTGGGAGTGAATCATATACACAAGGAGACATGGTGCTTTATGCAAACTTGACTGGCCATCAATGGTGAGCATTTTCTTCTTATAAAAATAATCAGCCATTGTCGTTCTTTACATTTATATTGTCATTTGTGAACTTTTCTGTACGCAGGCATAGATAATATGATTTGATAATTTTTTTTGTAAAATGAAAACACTGTGTGTATTGTCACCACAAAATGGGGTGCTTTGCAGCAGGAACCAGTGTTGAAAATAGAGGTACAGTTTTTATCATTATGTTTTTTTTTTTTTTTCAGCCAGATTTTAAATTCATTAGGCGGAGTGTGATAGTGTTCAACATGACATCACTCAATGTTTGTGATGGGTATGGAACTACTATTAAGGATGCATAAAACCTATTTTGTAAAAGCAGATTTTTCTGCAAAACATTTCACTTTGGGATGATATAGCACACAAAGATATGTTATTGTACACTTAAATGTTTTAAGATTCGTTGATATGGAAAAAATATGTTGAAGTGTTTGTCTGTAAGATAGCATGAGAAAACAAGCTTCAAAGCATTGGATATTCTTGTTTCAATATTCCTAATGTGGCCATATTTTTTTATTCTTCATCTGAAGCCATCTTGGGCCAGTTAAAATACTCTTAGCCTCTCTCTCTCTCTCTCTCTCTCTCTCTCTCTCTCTCTCTCTCTCTCTCTCTCTCCCCCTCCCCACTCACTCTTCCCCTTTCCTTTCTCCTTTCTTCCTCACTCTTCCCTATCCCTCTCTTCTCTCTACTTTTGACCATTCTTGTAATATTGAAGTATACATTGACTCTCTCAATTCATGTTTTGGTTGGAATGTGACATTATTTGGAACAAAATGGAGAATGTATTTAATACTGGAGCTAGTACTTGATTTTTGTGACTCATGTTTGGGATTTTTATTACATGAAATCAGTTATTCTGGCATGCTTTTACACCCCCTTCCTTCCCTCTCCCTCACTTCCTCCCACCAATACGAGTGTTTATCCTACATTATAATTGCTCTTTTTACTGAGGCATATGAAGTACTTCACTTTAACAACATTTTTAACTTTTGACCTTTCAAATATTTCACCACTACCCAAAATTCTCTTGTGATACATTTTATGCACAGGAATCCATCAGACCATATTTAGTACTTTGGTTGACCAGATGCAGAGGTATTAAAGTCTAGCTTCTTTTGATATAAAACTAGAAAGTACGTTTGCCCTATTCCCCCCTTTTTAAAATCCCAATTTTTACTTTTGATCTATACATAAGCACTATACCCTCAATCACATTCACCAATTTCCAATCCTATAAGTATAATAAGCATCATCATGTGACTGTTGTGAGAAAAATGTTTTCGCCACATTAACCTTAATTGACAAATTTCAACCCCTCTTTTTTTTTTTT